>BGPR01046604.1:0-10283 GCA_013235015.1 Araneus ventricosus
TTTATGCGCTTGTTCAGTTACGTATTATATGAAGCAATCTTGGATATTACTTGATTGGTGGATGATTACCTGTATTAATTCACAGAGTCATATTGCCTTGTGGAAGCATCAGAGTCACTAGTAGAAAACAGTTCACAGAATTCTTGTAGCAATTCCTTACACTGCTCATTTTCGTTGTTCTTCATTAAGAGACATATAAGATTCTCCAAGATTGACGGGAGACATGATGATTCAGAAAGTCTTGAGATGAGCAACGTATCCTACTAGCTCACACGACAACAATCCTTTAATGAGTAGTCTTGGTTTATGGTGCCGTCAGAACTCAGACGGGATGGCTTCTTTTTTAAATCAACGGAGATTGGCCGCCACAGGACACCTTTCTGAGAAACTTGGCTAGGAGAAAGTCCCGTTTGTATCTAATTTCCCAGAAGCTTCTGGGACTCCCTGGATAAGACATTCCGATCACATGGTATAATAATTTTCTCTTTTATTAATACAAGAGCATAGCCAGATCTCTACTCTGGCTGAAAACAAGGAATTTCTCTCCTCCTGTCGAATCTCATTCTTCTCAGGAGTCCTGCAAATTCGTTACCGTGAGAAAATCCAGGCCGAGAATACAGGGATCTGTCTAGCTACGTAGATTTTGTATTTGGAATTTTCTGGGTCACATTCAATTACTGCATCCAGCTTCCCGTCATATCTCCGCCTTTTCTGTGGCAGTCTTTAAAGAAATGTTGAGCCGTGTAAATAAAATTCCCTTGTAATTTCAGGCCAGTCATGTCTTACAGGAGTGACATTGTGTCCACTAACGTATCAAACAGGGATACAAATAGATCCTTCAAGTAGAGTCCATTCTTCCCTCCATAAAATTAAAACTTTTGAATCCTTCTTTAGGGGCTTTGTGAAGAGCGGCCTTCGCCCCGTAAGACGTACACATTAGTTTTCCTGGTTGGGAGAAATTCTCTGGCACTCCCTCTGTACGTGACCCTTTTTGTTACACCTCTCAGCAAGTCACGTTCGGATTTCGTCGAGAGTGTTCCTCTTCCCAGCAACATGACTGTTTTTCCAAAGTTTTCAATAAACAGTCAATTTTTCATCTTTTCTTTCCGGCCTCACTCTACCCTCCTCTATCGATCTTACGGCTGGGATGTTTTGGAAACAGTTTCGCAGCCTCGCCTTTGCTGCTGTGCCAAGGCTGATTTCAAAGTCTTTAGCGTCCATCAACCTTGTTGCGTGCTGAGTATCTTCATCTCTGATAGCGTCGACAAGGAGTACTGGGCTGCTAGGCTGTCTCGGACATCCTGAGGGCACTCGGCGTGGGCCAGGCTCATTGAATCGCTCCCGCTCGGCGGCTGTACCTGAAGAGCTTTCTCTGGCTTCTGCCGTCTCGTCTTCAATTCAGTCCTATAAAACTGGGTAGGTGGCCTCGAATCGGGCTTCTAGAGCGTTCTCGATGGTCTGGGTCCGTCCAGCTTATCGAAGGTATTCCTGAAGAACTTCCGCCGTTCCTCCGGAGAGGCTACAAGTTGGCTGGCTTTCACATGATTATTCCATCCGTTCGCAGAGCTCACAGCCTCAAACTGAGTTTTGAAAGAAACAGTCAACACGCAGGATAATGGAGAATGAAGGTTTGTTACAAGCTGCAGGACAACACAGCACATTTACAGGAAACAATAGTCGCAGGTTACCAATGTAAATAGACAACCGCAATTCACGAGTAATGACAGTTCAGCACTTTGATATCTAACGCTGGAAACGGTCAGCAAATAACTATTAAAGACAATAGCAGCTCAGCTCACCAGTTAGCTCACAGCGGATAGAACTCCGAACGTTCGCGCTTCAAGAGAAATATACGTCGAACACTGTTGGCAAACCAAACGCGGTCTTATATACCTCCCCGTTAGGTCGTGACGTCACACCGGGGTACCATGAAAATCCTAGATCTCAGCCCTAATAGAAATATCGAGAAAGGGTTGCCATTTTCGGGAATAATCTATTGTCCTTAAGGTGTTGTCGCCAAGTCACAAATGGTCGCCAAGGTCATGCGTGCCACGAGAGTCATGAGTCCTCATGCTACACCTTGTAAAACCCTCTTAACCATAAGACCTGCTTATTGCTGGGAAGCGACTTTCGCAGCTGTAACAATACTGAATTAAAAAACACCTCTAACTTTATATTTATGCAGCATCTTCACTGTCTTATTCCTCTTGTAAAATACATTTGATTTCAACATTAAAATAGCGCAGCATATTTTATGGCTAGCGGCATGTTTCGCTGGATTAAAACTTTATGCTGAGGAAGAGAGGGAATTAAAACATAGCAAACATAATATTCAGCTTACTGGATATATTTCTTAATGTAAGCAATATCTCGGAGAGTTCAAAAGAATAAAATACGAAGAAAATGTATTGGGATACTATCTCAGATTACAACAATGAAAGATTAGGTCGTATTTGTTTAGACAATAAAAAACGGTTTGAGTTGGGGTTACATGATGAAAAGTATTGTAAATTATGCCATAAAATATTTTTAAAAGGTAAAATTAGAGAAAAAATTGTACGGCGACTTAATTGACATCATTAAAGGGTAATTTTGAACTTTCAGTTGATGTAAAATGATTTTTTTGTGCTGTAACTTTTTCGGAAGTTAATGGGAAAAACATAGGACCTCAGTTAGTACAATTAATTAAAATTTCAAAAGAACTCCAAGTGCACATTCTCACCCTTCAAAGTATGTTTTGTACTTAATTTCGTACTAAGTCGCGGTCTGTCCTGTGAAGGACAACACACACACATTCTCCCTGCTCATTAGCAGAATTATAATCCCTCGTTCTATTGATTCTCTGAAATATTTAATTGCTAGAGGAAAGCATAACTTGGAAAAGAGTTTATTGTTATCATTATTTTCTACAAACTGGTGGCCGAGGCGGCTAGTAAGACAATGAGAATAATTCGGCAACCTTTTATTCCGGATGCCATTCTCTCATAGTTCCATTCCCGTCCAATGAACGGGAGGTTCTCTTCCTTGAGGTGTAGTCTTTTTGTTGACTCCTTGGGAAAAAGAAACATTAGTACTGCAGTACAATTTCAAGCAACGTCAAGATGGATTATTTTTAAAAATAGAGACATAGGTAATAAACTATTTCAAAATCTGGAGGTGCGGGATCCAGACCCCGGGCCTTTCACATGCAAAACGGAGCAGCAACTCTACCACAAGCTACACCCCCGACACACGCTGTGAACTGACTCTCGGCTGTTGAATTGGTGTAAGACGGGTGATGAAGATGACCACCGCTGGGTTCCGAAGTGGGTCATCTTTTATCACCTGCCTTAATCAACACAGAATAAACGTGTCGGGGCTAACTCGAATGATAGAGGCGTTCCCCATGAAAAAAACCCAGTTCGATCCCCTCACCTCAATTATTTTCCTCCTTGAGAAACCGGGATCTGGGGAGACGACAGGCGTGTTGTGTGAAGGCCTTCGTAATGCATTTCCAGAGGAACGTTTTACTTTCGCTGTATGGTGGCGCCATTGGAACCAGTGATGAGTGAGGTGGAAGTGGCGCAGGGAATGACATTCTTCCGCCTCCAGTCGTCATCATTGGTTGGGCAAAATATGCCACGGACAAATGCCTTCCTCCTCATCGTTTCCATTTTAAAAACATAACATGGCATAAACGCACTAACGGTTTGTTCTCGGGCATTTCTCAGATCATACCCAGACCATCGTATGCCCTCCTCATCATTTTATATTTTAAAAACATAACATGGCATAAACTCACTAACGATTTATTCTCCATGGCGCCTAGATGCCACCCGGGCCATCGTATGCCCTCCTCATCATTTTATATTTTAAAAACATAGCATGGCATAAACACATTAATGATTTATTCTGCATGGCGCCTACATGCCACCGGGCTATCGTATGCCCGCCTCATCATTTTATATTTTAAAAATATAACATGACATAAACACATTAAAGATTTATTCTCCATGGCGCCTAGATGCAACATAACATGACATAAACACATTAACGATTTATTTTCCATGGCGCCTAGTAAAACTGGCAGCCAGAACATCTATAACCCCTAGCCCTCCTGTCGCTACGCCACTGCTTGGGATTAGAACTTCTTAATGTATGATCCCGATCCCAAATGGACAGCGTGAATAATTTTTGGCATCACAAAAATATCGGCAGCGTCTACGATTATATTACAGAAGTTTATTATATTTAGAACAAGCTGCCTCAGTTGACCAGCTTGTTCGCCTGGAATATAATTGCAACTGTCTTGCTTAAGCATAACTTGATAGTCATGGTTCCCTTAACAAAGTAATTTTAAATTTCGAATTGCGATAGACATTTAGTCCCTGTTTCTTTTCGTAGCCTTGCACTTGTTCTGGTCCTTGTCTACATGAAAGTCCCTAATGGAGTCAAGTAACTGTTCGTGTAAAGTAACGTCTAATTGTACGTAACTGACGCGAACTTTAATTTAACAAATTTGATTTCAACTTCGATGTAGCCCGACACGTTTTACGTCCAATAGCATGTTAATTGGCTTAAAACATGCTTATAAAATGAATTAAAACATAGCAACCATAATCGTTCAGTTTACTGGATTGTTTCCTTATATGTTCACAATCTTGAGGACTTTCTTAACAGATTTCACAGAAAAACTGATCAAATAAAAAAAGAAAGTAAAATCCAATTGGATATTATCTTAGCTTTCAACAATGGAAGATTTAAATTAATTACTAATATAATAGCCCATTTCTCTCTCTCGGTAACACTCTGACGTCACCAACAATAAAACTCGCGCCATAGCACTGCTAAACAGCATTATTTCATTGTAAGAGAACCTAAATTTCAGTCATTTTAAATTTAAAAGAGTAATTGTCGTTCTAACTTCAAATTTAATAGGTCTAAAATAGTGAAATAAAATTTGCTATGTATTGATATAAAAGTTATCTCGCTATGATCAATAGTTCCCGAGAAATTTTAAATTATATTAACCATATATTTCAAATTAATTTCTGTTTTGTAATAGAAAGTAGTAAATTACGTCAGTGGTATATCATGTGCGTGATATAGTTTGGACGCCACGATGCATCTCATTATTTACTGCAATCGTGATGATATAATTTCATAATTATATTTTTTGGCAACGTTTGACAAGAAGAGAAGTGCTTTGTTTTCATTAGAATTTCGAAACAGAATTCCTTTTAAATTTTAACTTTTGACTTATATTTGGCAAGCTGAAAATTTCATGGTTATTGAATCATAATAAAATTGTCAAACAACAAAAAATACTTCACACGGAATGTTGTTCACTAAGAGGTTTCTTTAAATAAAGAAATATGTAAATAAAAAAATATTTCCTGTCATAAAACACATATTTATTTCATTTGGTTTTAAACAATGTTGAACATTTCCCTCGCATATATATCTATTTAAACACGTCAAATTTGACTGGAAATCTCTCGAATGAAGAAGTAATTTGCACCCGTCATATCATGACGGGTGATTTTCTAGTAATTAAATATTTGTTTAAACAATAATAATATAAAGCAATTAAATATTTGTTTAAACAATGAAAACGATTTGATTTTCATTGTAACAATGAAAAGTATTGTTGTAAATTATGAAAAAAATTATTTTTAAAAATTTATTAAAATTAGAGAAAAAATCGTATGATAAGTTAATTGGTATAATTGAAACGATAATTTTTTAAATTTTCAAATGGTGCAAAAATAATTTTGTGCTGTAATATTTTCGAAAGTTTGAAGGAAAAACGCCAAAGTTCAGCTTAAATTTTAATTAATTAAAATTATACTTAAAATTTCTAAAAAACGGCTCCGAGGTGCACATTCTCAAACTCCAAAGCATGTTTCTGCCAAATTTCGTTGCTGTAGGTCTTGCTGTCTTTCGTGTTCAACGCCAACACACACATTTTCCCTTTATTATAAGTAGAGACAGATAAATTTAACCTTCAGTTACAATATATATATATATATATATTAATAAAAGAAAACATTAAAAGAAAACAATAAAAACACGTTGTGAAAGAAAAACCAGAACAATAAAAAGGTTTGTTTTGCTTTATTGGTTTCGGTGTTGGGTTTAATATGTTTTGTTTCGAATGGACTTGGGCTTTTATTTTATTTTATTTATTTATTTATTTTATCAATTGGACTTGGGCTTTTTGCTTTGTTTCAAAATTTGGTTTTTGTTCGATGTTTCGGTGAAACAAACTCTTTTTGGCTTTATTGCTAGAGTTTTGTGTTCAGAAAACACCGAATTTAATGTTTACGCTCGTTCGGGATTTCCCTTGCTGATGACGCGTCCCGGACGTTGGCGTCGTGTTCCTTTTTATTGTTCTGGTTTTTCTTTCACAACGTGTTTTTATAGTTTTCTTTTATTAATATTTCTCACTTTTCGGTTGTACTGCTGCATTGGCGCATTCACCGCATTTGTGAAGTTTTTTCCTCATATTTAAATCATTTATAGAATCTATTTTTTCTCACAATTAAATCTTTTTCAGATTCTATGTTTTTCATATTTTGTCCATTTCCTAAAATTATCCTAAAGTTTACTTCTTTTGAAATTGCACTTCTTCATTTTATGTATTTTCTTAACTGTTATTGCGTTTCTTTCTGGTTTTGTTTATGTTTGTATGCATATATATACTTAGTTAAATATTTCAATTAATCAAAACATGCGTTATAATTTCAATATATACACATATTAATTTAAAAATTGAAATTAAAAACAAATTACCTTATCAATAATCATGCAAATAAAATACAGAAGATAGTTTGGTATAGACTATTACTACTATGAAAAAGACAACCTAGAATTGGAATTCCAACAATAAAATGTCAATAAGTCTTGGGAACTGATGTGTGTCGCATTAATCTAGATTTGTGACGCCAACCCTCTACGAAAGCCAATTGTTTGAAAAATGAAAAAATAGGGGAATAAATCCCCAAAATATTTCAAGAATAGAAACAAATATATATAAAACATTCCGTTACAATGAAACTTCTCTGAGCGCCCATCCCTGCATAGCAGTCACCCCTCTTAACGGCCACTTTTGTTTGGCATGGAACTGCAAGGAATTTTCGATCCATATACATAATGTTCAAATAACTTCTATTAAAGGCCAGTCAGACCCCTCTAAGTAGTCAGATTGGTCGCCCTTTCAATTTTACTCAGAATGGTTGCTCTGTACTTCATTGACCTTGGACCTATCATTAAAAGAACAGGAAGGAAAAAAAGTTTTACAAAATGTACACTGAAAAACAACACCGGAAATAGATAGAAAACAACAATTCGTTTCCCATTGTCAAGAGAAAATTGAACTTTCGCTTTAGCGGGATTGGGAATCGACAAATTCATTTATGCCTTTCAGGCGCTGATTCGGACTCTGAAAAAGGAGCTACTGATAAGGGTTGCGACCGCCAGCAACTGAAACTTTCAGCTCTGCAGATTGTAGTAAATTAGATGATGTTATTGCCCAATACTTAACAACTACCGGTGGAACGATTATGGATTTATTTTTCCAATTGAAAAGAGTTAAAGAAAAACTGAAAGATAGAAAACAAATAAAAATAGCGAACAAATACTAGGAATAATCAAACCGCAAGTAATCACAAGTAAAGAAGAAAAATATGAAGAGAGTGTCAAATAAACTAAAGTCAAGAAATAGAAAGCAATATATAATTCAATGACTTTAATATTCATGAAATTCAACTTTAAAAGGAGAGTCAATAATGTGGAATATTTGTGAACTTTAGCGAAGTAAAAGCCGTAAATGGCCAGATAATTGGGAAAACAAACCATATAAAGTACTTATTAAAAATGTTAATGTCCTCTCTTCAGTAACGAAATCCTTTCTGAAGTTTTATCCGCGAAGCTGGACTAGTGTTAATAGTCTAGTCAACGAAGGTCCGAAATGGGAATGAAAAAAACATTAAATCATATAGTTTTGAAAATTGGTGCACGTGTTTGTGAGGGGCTTATGGTAAACATACTAAAGTCTCCATTCCTGGGTGTGAGCTCGCGGCGCCAACTTGGATTTCATCCCCCCCTTTTTTTTTAGTTTTTCCTAAATATCTCGAAAACTATTCAGCTTTCGATTACAAATGATTTAACAAATTAAAGAGCGTAAAATTCTCTACAAACTCATACTTTTATTTTTCTTCCAGCTTTAATAATCTTGGAGGTAATGGGTCTCAAATGTTTCCGCCATCTTGGATTTCTTCCTTCCTTTTAAGATTTTCTTGAATATCTCGAAATCTATTCAAAATTAAAATTACATGCGAATTAACAAATTAAAGAGCGTGCAATTCCCTACAGATCGGTACTTTGATTTTTCTTCAGGCTTTAATAGTTTTTGTGATAATCGGTCTCAAAACGGATGAATTTGTAAAAAAATTTAAATGATAGTACAATAAACGAAGGGTTTGAAGAAAAACAAAAAGTCAAATAGTTTTTAAAATTGCTACAAATGTTCTCGAGGGTCTCTTGTTGAATATAGTAAAAGTCCCCAAACCCGGGGGGAAGGCTCGCGTCGCCATCTTGGATTTCATCCCCCATTTTTAGCTTTTCCCGAATATCCCTAAAAATATTCAATTTTCAAATTATAATTGATTTAACAAATTAAAGAGCGTAAAATTCCCTAAAAGCACATATTTTTGTTTTTCTTCCAGGTTTAATAGTTTCAGAGATAAGGGGTCTCAAATGTTATCGACATCTTTGATTTAGTCCCCGTTTTTTTATTTTTCTTGAATATCTCGAAATCTATTCAATTTTCAAATTACATGAAGTCAAGTAAATTAAAGAACGTAAAATTCTCTACAAATACATGCTTTTATTTTTGTTTTCATCTTCAATAATTTCGGAGAAAATTGGTCTCAACATTTGCCGCCATCTTGGATTTTATCCACCTGTCTTAGTTTTTCTTAAATATCTTAGAAACTATTAAAGCTAGAAAAAAAATAAAAGCATGCATTTGCTGGGAATTTTACGATCATAAATTTTCTGTATTCTATGAAAATTGAAAATCGAATAGTTTTCCAGGTATTCAAGAAAAACTAAGAAAAGGGGGATAAAATCCAAGATGGCGGCAAATTTTGAGACCCATTATCTCAGAAACTATTAAAGCTAAAACAAAAATAAAAGTAAGCAATTGTCAGGAATTTTACGCTCTTTAATTTTCTGAATACATGTAATTTAAAAATTGAACAAATTTTGAGATATTCAAGAAAAACTAAAAATGGGGGATAGAATCCAAGATGGCGATAAACTTTGAGGCCCATTATCTCGGAAACTATTAAAGCTGGAAGAAAAAAGTATGTATTTGTAGGGAATTTTACGCTCTTTAATTTTTAAATAAATTGTAATTTGAAAACTGAATATTTTTCGAGATATTCGGGAGAAACTAAACATGGGGAGGGATGAAATCCCCTAGAATCTCCCCCCAGAATCGGGAACTTTTACTATGTTCAACAAGAGACCCTAGAGAACATTTGTACCAATTTTAAAAACTATATCATTTTCTTCAAACCCTTCGTTTATTGTACTACCAATTAAGAATTTTTACAAATTCATCCATTTTGAGACCGATTATCTCAAAAACTATTAAAGCCTGAAGAAAAATCAAATTACCTATCTGCAGGGAATCGCACGCTCTTTCATCTTTTAATTCACACGTAATTTTAATTTTGAATAGTTTTCGAGATATTCAAGAAAAACTGAAAAGGGGGAAGGAAATCCAAGATGGCGGCAACCTTTGAGACCCATTACCTCCATGACTTTTAAATCTGGAAGAAAATTAAAAGTATGTCTTTGTAGAGGATTTTGCTCTCTTTAATTTGTTATATCATTTGAAATTTGTAAACTGACTAGTTTTCGAGATATTCAAGGAAAATTAAAAAAGTGGAGGATGAAATCCAAGATGGCAGCGCGATCTCAACCCCCCAAAACCAGAGACCTTTAGTATGTTCATCATAAACCCTTCACGAATATGTGTATTAATTTCCAAAACTATCCTTCGTTTCCTGGACCATAACTCTGTTCTGACTGTACTTCAGTTGCCTATCATATTATATCTTTGTAGCGTTTCTTTTTTATAATTGCTGCTTTTATTTACATGTTTTGTTTGTTTATTTACGTGTTTAGATCTTTTCAAGGACTTACATTAATTATTTATACTTATCTTTTTATATTTTTATGTATATATTTGTTATTATTTTATTGATTTTTAGTTTAAAATTCCTTGATTC
>BGPR01046605.1:0-12002 GCA_013235015.1 Araneus ventricosus
TACAACTCGAAAATTACAATTGGCGACATTTGCGCCCTGTCATTCGCATTCGCTTCGCTTGGCGACTTGGCGCGCATTTGGTTCATGGCGACTTGGCTCGCGTTTGGTTCACAATTGGCGACATTTGCGCCCGGCTCACGGAAAAGTACCTTCTATATACTCTACTATTATACTGCACTATGAACTGTATATCTAACATGATACTGTACTATGAACTGCAGTAATTGTTTACCTTAATTATTTTCTACTTTTTAATCCTGAGAGAAATTGTTTCCCAAACTCGCTACCAGCTGGCGCCACTAGTGTGAAATCAGAATTTAATTTAATTAATGATTAATTGATATTTTAGTCCTGAAAACATTAAAATACTGTATTGCCATCGAGGATGCATGAGTACAAAATTACAAACCTCTACCAGAGGAGGAATTGAAAAGAAAATCAATTATAAAATTCCATCTTTACAAACATGAAACAAAGCATGCTAAATAAAAGTGTTCAATTAAGAAAGTATTCGTGCCACATTTGTGTGTTATGGAAAAGCATATTGTCACGAAATGTGTTTTATTTTAATTTTTTATAGCGAATTGAAATTTTGGAGTCTTTGTAGAAAATTCATGTATTATATTTAACAAAAAAATACAGGAAGTTTGAATTTGAAGATAAAAATTTTATCTAATTTTGTTAATGAGTTATGAGGTATACACAATAATGAACACTAAGCAAAACCTTTGTTGTTGTATCACGCTTAACAAAAAAAATCTTATTTTTGCCTCCGAAGATTTTAATTATCGTTCTTCAACAGGTTATTCAACCGAAAGCATCGCGTGCAAATCAATATGCTGCTTTTCACAGTAAAAAGTGGTATTCTTACAACATTGAACTCAACTTTTTACTTTCCTGCTTTATATTTAATGCCACACTTGCAGGATTCTTTTTAGGCCAGTTTCTATAGGATGGGCATAGGTCTCTAATTGAATGCGACACATTGACGAAACAGCAGAAAGTTCATTAACTTTTCTTAGCATACTTCCCACCTTTGCCCACATTCAGAACAGAAAATAGTGTTACGAAGCTGTAAAGTTGTTTCCCTAACATGCTAACCTTGGCAATCATTTTGGCGACTTGGTGACGAAGTTGGCGACTTCGGTGGCAAATGGAATCTTCTGGAAAAATCCTGAACTTTGGTCCTATCTCTACTGGGAGCCAGAAATATCAAGAACCTTCTACAGACTACATCACTTCCTATGTATTGACGTCATTTCCTGTTAAAAAGATATAAAAGCAAGCACTCAAACTAAGATATTCAGTTAGAGTTTAAACAGCAAGCAGGCTGGTGAGCTAATAAGAAACCTTTGAGAGCTATTGAAAGTGCTGTGACTGAGATTTAGTGATGATCTCTGTTGTTAATTTATTCAAACGCTGTTTAGTTTTGCTACCTGTGCTTAGAGTTTTACTAAAACTCTTCGTGGAATAAAGATCTATTTTTTTATCCTGCTTGTTGGATTACATTCACGTACACCCACCAGACGAGTTTTGCAGAAATAGATCCTAAACAGAGCAGATGGTGATTTCAGTACCCCTTTATACCACAGACTGGTGCAATATATTTTTGTTTTCATCATCTCAGTCTGCTTGATTTCTGACGTTTCAAACACAAGTATCTTCTCCTTGATTTAATAATGCACACAGAGTTTACAAAACTAAAAAGTCTTGTATTCCCAGTTTACCAATCAAACAGTTCTGTTTTCAAACTCGGGCGCATTCAGTTAACATTCCTCCTGTCTCCTTGAACAACCACCTCAACAGGCAAAGCACGCACCCACTGAAGTGCCGTGCATCATTTTCAATATCGTTCCAGATATCCAAAATGAATGCACCCCAACCCCACACAGCGAGTCCAGTTACCAGTTGAGATGTTCATTTGCCTCTGGACAACCCTCTTCCTTTTTGGAACGCGGGGTATGTCGAGTGCAGAGCAACTGTTCGCCATCTTGACATGCCGCCGAATCAAGTGGGAATCTCGAACGCAGCAGATCCCCTGCACCCCCCCCCCTTCCAGTCGCTCTTCAAATCTCATCAAGACTTGAATGGGGAATGGGGGGAGATAAAATCCTTTCGAACCCTCCTCCCCCCTTCCCTTGTCGACGTTCGGATAACTTCTTTTCTATCGTTTCGTTTCTGTGCAGTGATTTTATTTGTTCTATTCTACACCCCCTCCAAATTCCCTGCCGACTCTCTTTAGGGGAGTGTGCTATTGCTTTTAGAGGGGAAGATGAAGTTTCGTTGTTAGTATTAAGTTACGGGGGGTGCTTTGTTTACTTCCTGGCTAGAGAATCCCGTGTGATGGCTGAGAGTGAGAGATGCAGAGAGTGATTTCCAAAAACGTTTCCAAGTTTTGTTTAAAATAACGAAAAATCATCGTTTCATTTGGCGTGAATTTAGGCTAAGATCCTCGATACGTCTGTAAAATTCAAAAAATGGAATCAAATCACGTGACATCCTAGTCACTTGACGAACATTAAAACTCGTGTCCTCCAACATCTAACTGTACGGTGTCTTATGTTGTGTTGTAACATTGTCCTACTTTTCGTTCCTGCAAGATGGGTAATATATTCCAAATTTTAAATCGAAAGACTCATTAGACATGTATCGCATGATCGTGAACTGATTTCATTCAGTACCAAAGCAACTAAGCCTTATTTTTCCGATAGACATAAACTATTAAAAATTACACTTATAAGTTAATTTACACTTAAAAAATTAACTTATTCAAGTTTCTCCTGCAATCAACTGAGAGAACAATTTGCTCTAATATCAAACCTAAATTAGAGGGAGTGTCCTTTTTTCAAATTTCTCGCCTACTTTCACAGAATGTCGCATTTTAGGTGTAGCTTAGCATAATGAACAGAATCAAGCGTGCATTTAGGAACAGCAACTCTTCCAGATGGCCGATTTGGTCTAAATCTTGACAATGATCTTTAGTTTCGTGGCAAAGATCACACACAGATAACAGATACAGATTTGATACAGATAATAATAATTAATTTGATACAGATAATAATAATTAATGTGATAATTTGATACAGATAATAGTTATTAATTTGATAACTTGATACAGATAATAATAATTAGTTTGATAATTTGATGCAGATAATAATAATTAATTTGATAATCTGATACAGATAATTTGATAAGGTTCACATTTGTCGTAAGATCACATCAATTCATGCACTTAGCATGTTGCGTATTTGTGTCACCGTGTTAACAGACATACAGTGGTCTCTCCTTAATCCGGCTCTCCAGTATCCTGGCGTTCTCTGTATAATATTTCATTTATTTTCTGCAATAAACATAGGTTTTGCTAATAAAACGCGTTTTTTTTAATGAACTTCACTAATCCGGTGCTTTCGTTGATCCGGCAGTCCTCTGGTCTGATTTCGGCCGGATTACTGAAAGAATACTGTAATTCCAAAATAGGGGGTTTTTTTCGGGCTCGAAGAGGTATAAAACCTGAAGATCCGAATCTCGATGTTGAATCTGTTGGGGATTACATTAATTTCGCTTTATTTACTTCGTATCCGAGAAAGTCAAAAAAAAATTGGTTTGATGCGATTTGTACACATTTGAATGTATAAAAGAGAAGCTATTCTATTAATCAGGTTATCAGGAAAACGGAATTTCAGAAAGTATCTACGATATTAACGATGCCTGGTGGATCAATAAAACGTCGATTAGTTTACAAAAAAATTTCATAATGTTATGCCAATAATTCATATTTGCCATCGTTCATCATTTTAAAAGCACGTCGATTCGTGTTAATAAAGCCTCTTAGCTAGGTTTTTATTCTGGATTTGCATTAAATTCTCTTCAAAATGATAAATCTAAATTGCATCCCAAATATAAACTCAGTAGGCCAACGTTATATTTCTGATTCGCTCATACCCAATGTTTTAAATCGTTCCTGTAGAAAGATGGATTCCCCTTTAATCTGGAATGGAATTTTTTTTCCATAAAATTGCAAATTAATGATCCCTTTCATTTCGAAACTTATCTTGTTACTCATGATCTTCAATGAAGACACTCATGATTATCAATGACAAACGATTCTGATTTTCCCTGTCTTTCGCCCATGGTGATAGAAAGAGTTCATAGAGCTCTGGATTCCTCCTCCAGTGATAGTACGTACCTTCTTCGGGAGAGGTCGGGCCGTGGCCTGGTGCTAGGTATTAGAACTCAGGCCTCAGTACTCGAGCTATTACAATGGTTGTCATTCAGGTGACCCGGATGCTTCGACAGGGTGGGGGTACATCCAGTTTTTGTGGCTCTGGTTATTAGTAATGCTTAACTCCTTTGGGCGTGGTTATATTGTTTGCGTTGTTACTTTGTGTAATTAGTATTCCAAGCTTACACGCATTATATTTATTTACGAAGACGGAAACACCTAAATCGGACGGAAGACACCATATAACATATTTTAATACTAAAGCATCAAGATTAGCTTCCTTTCACGGCGAATTACATGGTTTAACTGCACAAAATGTGTTGCGCAACAGCGCCATCTATCATAATTCGTTAGCTCACGACATCCTTTTTAAATAGACATTAAGGAAGAATCAGAGTAAAATAGACAGGAAATGGAAATTCGAAATAATAAATGTTTTCATTTTTATCCTTTACCTTACGGGCGATACCAACAGAATTTGTACTTTTGCTTACTATCTGGTGCAACTTCTGCGCCAGTAAACGAATAAAATTTCACTTATTCCCGTTGAACTAATCTGTCTCTGCTCTGATCACTTTGCTGATCGTTTTAATTTCCCGTTCTATTCAGTCGCCCCATGTGTGATGAGTTGTTCGATCGCTGGTAAGGGAAAATAAGAACAGTAACTTCACAGACGCCAACAGGAAACAGCAGATCTTATATCCTAATCGTTTAAAAAGAGGAGAAAGTATTTCCCAGTTCCTTTTTTAAAATACCCTTTGTGAGAGGTTCCCCTACATTCTATAAATTTAAAGTTTAAATTCGAGGAATCCACTATAATAAATACCAAATTAGCCTTTAGATTATAGACAAAGTTAATTCTAAGAAATGCTCTTAAAAACACACTGACCCAGCATAATAGAATGGGAGTTATACCTTTAGATATTCTCTTAAAATCGAGGTTCTAAGAGAAATTGGAAAGAGATACTTCCCCTTTGCAAGTCATTGAAAGAAAAGGGATCCAGGGATGAATTGCTTTCATCCCTGGAGAAAGAAATATAGATATCGCATACCAAGTAGACAATCAGGGAAGAGGAACGAAACTGCTTTCAAGAGAATTAGAATTCCCCATATATTCGCTCCCCCAAGAAAGAAAGAATTTAATACTTTAGTGGTACGACACCTGTACCAGCCCGGAAAATCTTCTGGTACAGATTTGTACCACTTGTAAGGAAAAGGAAGAGAAACATTACATAAATGCTCTAGTTGGTGCCTACAGGCGAAGAAAAATCGAATGTTTACCCTATACGACATCTGTACCAGTCGTGAAAGAAGGGAAAAATTTTCTGGTACATTATTTGCATCACCTGTAAGGAAAAGGGTGAGAGGCATTGGTCTAAATGCCCTAATTGATGTGTATAGAAGAATGAAAATACAATGTTTTCGTGGTACGGCATATACACAGCACATACAGTCGGCAAGTACTAGATCAGACGTCATCATTATCATCCGACCTCGATTCAGAATTAAGAGATGCGTCCTAATATAGCTGTATCGTGTGGTTTCAAACCAGGACGCTGATGTAAAGTAATAAAGACACATTACTTTATTCTATACTGTATCATCTCATCCATTCCCCTCCTATAAAAAGCTCACTGAATTCTAAAATTAGCAAGGCGTTCTTGAAATCTTTATGGAGGGAATGGGGCAAGCACTTAAGCTCTCAGGGGCCCTTTATCTTCCAGTATCTGACTGTAAAAAACTAGAGTACAGTGACAAAAACAATAGCAATGCACCTTAATGAAGTACATTCGACGCTCGTTATAACGATCCTCTGCGTCCAACAGCAAAAGGTCTTTATAACGAGTGGTCGCTATAGCGGATATAATTAAAAACTGTACACATGCACGCTCAGCAGTTCCATATAAATAGGCGTTTTTTAAAGAGATTCCAACTAAATACTCAACTTATTTTTTATCATTGGTATTAAAAATAAAATTATATCAATTAAAAATACATTTCTAAAACAGATTTTGAAGTGGAAAATAAAGGGTGTTATAAACTTACAAAACATTTATTTTCTAAAGAAAAAATCAGAAACGGTTGTTTGTCTTTTCTGCATATGTGATTTTTGCAAAACATAATTTTCCATTTCAGTTAAAGATGATAAATAATGTTGTGTATTTACTTGCCTTTCAGGAAAACATTTTAAAGTCTCAATAGCACTTGAAACATTTTTTATTCTACGCTATTCTAATAGTCAAAGTTGAACTGTAACACTGATGTCTCCACATCTACTAGACCTGGCAATATAATAATCAAGGTCATTTACGTTTAGAAACATGTTCTTTTTAGAAAAATACCGGAAAGAGTGTCCGCTGAATTCGGACGTTGTATTGGGATTAGACGACACTGGACGGTCGTCATACCGGATGTAAAATAACATAGTGCATAGGGAAACACAGTTGGGGATTTTATCACTGGTCGTTATAATGGAATGGTCTTTATAATGTGTGGTCGTTATAACGAGCGTCGACTGTAGTACTATCTTAAGAAACTTTAAAATTAATACTTTTAAATGAATTTGCATTAGTAGCTTTGTAACAATCAATGTTGTTTAGTAAATTTCGATTATACGTCTTTTCATTTCTACGCCTTTTTACGTCAGCCCCTGTGAAAAACGTATAAACGGTGCTTTACTGTAAAAAGATGAGAAACACTGGTCCTCTAGTTGATGCCTATAAGGAAGTTAGAATCTAATGCTTTCGTGATACGTCATATATACAGCAGGAAGAAACTTTAAAATTAATACTTTTAAATGAATTTGCATTAGTAGCTTTGTAACAATCAATGTTGTTTAGTAAATTTCGATTATACGTCTTTTCATTTCTACACTGTTTTACGTCAGTCCCTTGAATGACGTATAAACGGAGCTTTACTGTAAAAGGATGAGAAACTCTAGCCTTCATCCTCTAGAATGGGAAGATGAAGTCTATAAGGGGTTAGAATCTTATGCTTTCGTTAAGGGGATGCCTATAAAGGAGTTAGAATCTTATGCCTTCGTGATAAGACATATATATATATATATATATATATATATATATATATATATATATATATATATATATATATATATATATATATATATATAGCCGCACGTATACGAAGAGAATATCATCTGGTGCAGCATTTGTACCATCGGTAAGAATGAGATGAGAAACTCCGACCTTCATCCTCAAGTTGATGCCGACCTTTATGGTTCCATTACCAACCTATCTAACTCAGACACTCCCAACATACACCATATCGCCATCATTGCTCACAAAATACGCATTAAAATCCAATAAAATGGAACCCCTCTCCCCTACACAGCCAACAAGGAACGCACTCATTCACAAAGTCACGGACCCCGCTCAACCGGTTGAAAATTAACACATCATGGTGGCAACAGTGCGGGGTGGGGGACAATCCAATAGGTGTTCCTCCTTCAATATACCGGAGACAATAGACTTTGGGCAGAAGGAACTATTTTATTGCGCTCTTGCCTGCCCGGAAAGATGGTCCTAATTGAAGTTGACTCCGTAAAATGCCGCGCACTCTCCGTTGCCATGGGGACGGGGGAATCGCGGAGTTTTCTCTGCGGAATGCTGTCGACTGATTGGTGATGACACTGGCGGGGAGAGGAGAAGGGGTGCAAAAAGTTGACTTAATCGATTCTATGTTGGGAGTTGCTGGAATTGTCCTGGCAGGGCTTCTAGGACAACATCGGAAAAAGTGTTTTTGTTTTTAACTTCTTGCGTTAAAAACATTGTCTAATTGTGCTGTAAAAAGTTTTTTTTCAGCTTGAGGTTGTCAAAGCAATGTCTGTTTCAGTCGCGAGGAGAGTTTATTGAGTACCGGGCAACAGCATGCTTAAGAAATATTCTGAAAAATAGTGTCAGTCAGCTTGAGATAAAAAGCGCAACGTGTCAAAGAAAATGGTAGACAAAAACGTTACCTCCTTCTCCAAAGATGACACGTTTTTAGTTAAATCGGCTTTTCTTGCGGCATAAAAGGTTCACCAGAAGAGAAACTGTTCCTTTTGGTTATGAGTCTGACGTAAGTGATGTGAAGACTGTTGGAGAAGAAAGATAAGATTAAGCTATTAAAGAGGCTTGCATCCCCGTTATAATTATTTTTCGATGGGAAAAGCTGTTATAAGTTAAATGCTGAAACTTCAGAAATGGTTCTTGAAAAATCCAGCGGGAGTGTTCTCTTCTCGACTTTCTCGTATATTAACACAATACGGTGCGTTTTGCGCTTCGTAGTAGCAGTAAAGAAAGCCGAGTACTTATCATTCTCAGATACGGAAACACTCCGCGCTTTTGCTCATGCGTCAGGAGAAGTCGATTTCACCGAAATAGGGATGAAATGAAAAAGATATATACATTTGACTTAGCAGTATATAGAAACATTTAATTTCCATTCATAGATTTGCTCAAAAGTCTAACTAAACAAATATGTCTAATCAGACGAAGGTCATGACATAACCGGAAAAGCGCTCGTCTCATTCACCACCTGTCACCACATTGCGTAGTAAAATCGTCCAAAAGTACTAGTCTCAGAATTATGAAACGATCAGTAGTGTTGTGAACATGCAATGCTGCTTATCTGCCTTGTTAACGTTATGGTTGGGAAGAGACATTTGCAGAGGTTTCGTTGGAAGCCGGGGGGAACCTAGCCATGACCCCTGACCGTGACAATATGTAAGATCCTGAAAATGCTAGAATTTTCTCGCTATCTCTATTAGGAGCAAAGTTATAGAGATTTTTCTAGATTTTTTTTCTGCGACGTCACATCCTGTCGGGAAAAGGGTATAAATACTCGGAGGTACTGAACGACTTTGACCTTTTTTTGTAGTGCATTTCAGAATTTCTTTGGAATCGTCTGGAGTGTTAACGTCTTTGGAATCTCTCTTACCAGTTTTATCTACAGTGCGAGCTAGTAAGCTGATAGGCGCCCAGCGGTATTGAAACTGCTGTTGCTGTTATTATTAGTAAATTGCTGTCTGATTGTGTTGCTAATTTGTGCAAGTTCTGTTTTTCCTGTTACATGTGTTTCATATTTTCTGGAACATTTGAGAATAAAGCGTTTTTCTCCATTATCCTGCTGGTTGAACTGTTTTCACCATATACTCACCTGAAGAGTTTCTTAACAGTATGCATTTCGGATTATTACTTTTAACCGAATGAGTTTTAAACACTCTTAGCGCGCCGTTATTTTGATCTAACAGCTTTAAAATCTTAAAAATCAGCTTTTAAAGTGAATAATTGGATCTTTATTGGGTTTAATCATGTCTCTGAAATCTTAAGAACATTTTATCTATGGTAGTTTCAGAAATTATACATACAAACATGAATCATCTGCTTTTGAACTGAACATGAAAAATGGAACAGGCCGGCTCACCCCACAGGCACCAGACTCAGCCCCATCAAAGCAACCCACCTATACCCTCCAACCAAAAGCCCGAACCGCTTTATTGAAAAACAAAATTTACAAAGCAATTTACAATGTACAGAAACAAAAAAAACATCAAAATAGATGAAAAATAAAACTTAAATGCAACCAAAATAAAAATCTATACATGAAGGCAGTTCTATCTGTTAAAAATATTCTGTAAATGAAAGTTCATTTTTCACTTTTCAGATAAATATACAGACAGATAAGCAAACAGATATAACTCCCAAAATAATTTTTTTCGGACGCGGAGTGGGTCTAAAACGTAGAGTTCATCCAAATCTCAAGATTGAATTTTTGACGATTACAATATTTTCTCTTTCTGTAACTTCGTAAACGAAAGTAAAAATGAGAGTAAATGGTCCTTCTCTTTCTGATTAATTAAAGCTCATAATTTCGCATAAATCTACTTTGGATATTATCCAACGCAAGAACTTTTCATTCTATTTTTCTTTTTGTCTTTTTAAAATTTTTTATCATAGACTTTAATTACTTTTCATATCAGAGAAAATTTTTCAAAATTGAATAGTTGGAACAAACTTATACAGTAGAGTCTCCCTACAACGAAGTCTCCCTACAGCGAATTTCTCCCTATAACAAAATTTTTAATCGGAATGTTAAATAACATTCAAAATATTCTCCATATAACGAAGTGGTTGTCTCCCTATAACGAATTTTTTCAGACCTTTATCTTTTCGATTTTTGTCATTTTTGAAGAAAGCTGCTAATTTCTGTGCAAACAAATCGTTCACACGTGCCTGTTTCTGGAAGCACTCGCACTGTTCATTCCAGCTGTAACACATAACAATAGAATGCTATGTGAAGGGTAATGCAGTTGTGGGGACCTGGGTTTCTACACAGGGAGCAACATTTCTACGGGTCAAGATTCCAAGAATCGTGGTGGAGCGGAGGTGAAAACAGCAAATGGATGTGAAAATACGCATTTTATGTTTATCCATACTAGTACATATTATTCTGTAAATTGGTGAATTGTCTTCACTTTTGAGCATTTTATTTATACAGTAAAAATTAGTTTAATTTTAACAAATTTATAATAAATATTACTCCATTTTTAATTGAAAGTCATAATTAAATATTTTTGAACTTATCGCACATACTAAAAGGTTTGTAACATTTACTTAAATAACTGCAAAAATCTCTAATCTCCGTATAACGAAATTTTCTCTATAGCGAATTTTTCAACTGGAACCAAGCGATTTCGTTATAGGGAGATTCCACTGTATTTTATATCATTATTACGATATCTTCCATAAATGTTCATTTTAATAATTTTATTAACAAGAGCGGGATTTCACAAAGCTGTTGTACCTAACTTTTGGAAGGAAGTGCTCATTAGGATAGATTCAGAATTATTTAACTGACCGTAAGGACAAATTACGTAGCTTTTCCCACGTGATCACTTTTAGTTACCACCGATTATAATAATTCTAAATATTATCTAAAGAAATTCTTAAAATCATCTTAATTCTAACTATTGTCTTATCTTATTCTAAATATTTATCTTTTCTTATTCTGCGTGTTATCTTAATTTCAACTATTATCTTGTTGTAAATATTAACTTTTTATTTTTTTTTTATTCTATGCATTATCTTAATTAATTTAATAATATTATCTTAAAAGTCCTCTTTCTTTTTTTCTTAAAGAATAATGCCAAAAAAATTATTTCAAGAATAGACTGTTCAAAAATATTTAGTATTTTCAACTAAGTTGGGAATTTTAAAAAATAAAAAACCGTTTCACAACTAAATCTCGATCAACTAGACGGAAGAAACAAACAGGCTTACGTACGCAGGTAAAGAAAAGTGCATATCTTCCCATCATGCCCCGCTGCAAGAGAGGGAAAAAAGCAGCAAAATGGAGACATTTTATTGGATTGCAACCATTCAACACTGAAAATATAACCTCGTGAAAAAGATGCCTTTTAGACAACAACGCATGAAGATGGAAAAAAGAATATAATGACCTCTCCATCCCTGGCTGAAAGAAAGGTTGCAATGCTATTAAAGAAAGCAAGAAGCTCAAAAAGAAATAGACTGAATGTACAGTCTCGTTCTAAAGCAGTGGAATAGAACGAAAAAGAAAGAAATATCCGCGGGAATATTAGAGAAAAATGCTGCAAAAGAGATTTGGGGCGAAGAGGGATATTTTTTTTCCTGGAGGGAGTTACGGGAGATTTTTCGTCTCTCCCATTGGCCGATTCTGAGTTGAAAGGGAAAAATCTGCTAGTCTGAGCAAAATTCTAGGCGAAGAGGTGGGGAAAAGGAGACTTATTTTATGTAATGTG
>BGPR01046606.1:0-12002 GCA_013235015.1 Araneus ventricosus
TACATAGATGGAGCTAGAGGCTTGCTTCTAGATTGTTGATTTCTTTGTTCATCTGATAGCGTCACTTTCTTTTTGGCTATGGCTTTGAAAGAGGGTAAATATTTACATTTCTCTATATTGATTTTGTTTTAAGGGAATTTGTTAAATTTTTTCTTTTTTCCTTTATTTGATTGCTGGATAGATTCAGGCCACAGAAAAGGAATAAATTTTGACTTTTGTCATTCCTTTCTACAGAAAATTTGTCCATTTTAAAGCTACAAATGGCGTGTGGTCTCCGATGAGTTCGCAATTCTAGTTCTTTTCCATTTTTCTTCCATTTTGATTATTTTTTTTAGTTTCTAATTTTTCTTAAGTGTTTCAATTACACTGGACAACAAAAAAAAAAATTTTTTTTTTCGTGTTGCTTGAGAAAGAAAGGGTTATATCTATGTATTTTTGTGCCCTGATTTCGAATCTGTTAACCGTTTTTTTCAATCACCCATAGTTTTTGAGCAACGTAGTAACTCTTATTATATACATTAGGAAATCATATTCAGCTTGCAATATTTACACAGGCATCTTAAAATTTTACAAACCTTCACTTTCTTGTGTATTTGGCCTATCGACTGTGCTTGGCTTGAGGAATATCCATTTTAAATGTCCAAAAATAGTCGACTAACATTTTGGGATTCCATTTCCCTTGGTAACGAGCTCCCATATTCGAGATAGCCTGATGGAACTGTTCACCATGCTCGTCGCTTACTGATCCAAGGTTCTCAGGGTAGAATTCTAAGTGAGAGTGCAAGAAATGGATTTTTAACGACCTGTTGCATCCCATGGTTTTGTAGACCTTTAAGCACGTTATTGACGATTTGCCTTAGTTTTCCGCATTGTGATTTCCGAAGAATTTTTTTTCTAACTCCTTAAACGATATCCATGCTGGGGCTTCATTCTTAGTCAGCTTACTCTCAAACACCGGATTTCATTAGTTGTGTAAACTGAGGCCCAACAAATATGCCTTCCTTAATTTTTGTTTCACTCACTTTTGGAATTTTCAGACGCAAGTACTGAAATCCACTTCCTCCACAGTCCATCGCTTTAACAAAATTCTTCATCAAACCTAATTTGATGTGCAATGGAGGCAAGAGAATTTTTTCTGAGGCAGATAGTGGTTCGTTCTTTTCATTCTTCACACCCGGTATGAGGAATTGTCGCTTGGGCCACACTTTCTTGATGTAGTGCTTTTTTTTCTGTTCCTACTGTCCCACTGGCACAGAAAGCAAAAAAAAAAAAAAAACTTGGTATAGCCTGCTTGCAATCCAACTAAGACGGCAATCACTTTCAAGTCGGCGCGTATATGCCAAGAATGCTTGCTGTACTCAACACTGGACAACATATGCTTCAAGGTTTCGTATGTTTCTTTCATACCAACGGCTACATTCTACAGGAATTGAAGGGTGATGGTTACCATTGTGTAACAGAACTGCTTTTAAGATGATGATCTTTGAAGAGTCTATAAACAAACGCCATTCTTGAGGGTTATGTTGTAGTTCTAGAGCCTTAAACGACGAGTCAACATCATCACAAAATATGACATCACCATCTTGGCAAAAACTTCCACGTGCTGCCAAAGAGAAACATCTGTCCTTAAAAAGTGGCTCATGCATTGAATCGTATTTGCGTTGCAGGACTTTCGATCCAAAAACGCCTGTTGCAATTTTTGACATACAGCCTTTTCTTTATGAAAATTATATTTGTAAGAGCATTTCAAACCCAAACATTATCTTCTTGGCCGGCAGTTAATTTTTTCAGAAAGTATTTTTGACACAAGATCCGACATGTTTCACTGACATTTTCTATGTACTTGAAAGCAATTACGAGTAGTGTTGCTGAAAAACAGTGTGTTATAAAGGTTTTTCGAGATTATATTCGGGTTCAGTGACCATAAAAACACCATTATCAGTTAAAATTTCAAAGGCAACAAAAAAATATCCTGGCTACGACATTGAATCAAATACAGCAAAGGAGTGGACAAAGGTTTTAGTGAGAGTTCATGTTGCATAAAATTGGAGGGTGATAGACAAATTCTGATTGGTTTTTCAAATTCAGAGCGTGAAAGTACATAAGAATTAGCTAAAATCATACGGGCAACAAAATGGTTGTTGTCCAGTGTTATTAGAGAATTTTTGTTATTTAATACTATAATTTTTTGTTGTGTCATATTTAGGAAAATTTTGTTGATGCAATCACTTAATGCTGCTGCGTTGAGCGCGTGAAAAGGTGTATTGTTATCGTTATTATTATTGTTCACTTCTTTTGTTTCTTTTATTTATTTTTCTTTTTAATTCAAATTATGTTTTTCTATTATTTATATTAGTGTCTCAGTTTATAATGAAAGCTTTTATCTTGTTTTCATAGATTTCTAAATATTTTTTTAATACAAATAATTCAGCGGTTTTCAAACCAGTGGAATTGTTATTGAATAATAATTACCGATATCCCCCCACGCCACCTCCATCTCGTAACTTCGGGGTATTTCTCTACTTAACAAACAAATAAAAAAAAAACAGCATTTTTATTGTTTGAAATAAGATTGACGAAAGAAAATAAAAAGAGCAATGCACAAAAATCAATAACTATTAATACATAATAACCTTCTCCCATCACGTAACTTCCGGGTATTACTGTACTTTAAAAAAAAGCAACATTTTGGTTTTTTTGAAATAAGATTGATGATAAGAAACGTAAGCAATGACCAAAAATCATTAATTATTAATACAAAGGAAACGTAGCAATCATGAAAGAAACGTATGATATCATCTGGATACCTGCCTTATGAAATAACACAATTATTTGAGAATTAAGGCAATAACCCATTCTTTTGAAGCATAAAAATCAATGCAATAATGACAAAATTAGAACTAAAACCTTGGGCAAAGATGGCGGCTGGTGAACTGAAGCTCCCACCTTTCTTTTTGAATTTCTGTTCAGTTGAGGAATCTAGTAACTTGGTTGTTGTTTTTCGGCGTGATCAAAGGATTTTTGCTAAAAGGATTATGTGTCTTCCCTGGAAGAATCAACTTTCAGGCGTTTGTGGGATTCAGTTGCGTGAAACGAGTGTAAGTTGAAGAAGTAAAGTTGGATTAATTACGCATGCCCATAGAAATCCTGGCTGTAATGAAAGTCTCAATTTTCGGAAAATATTTAAAGTACTTTTGAAAGGCAGGAATTATTTGATCAGACGATCACAGGAATTGTTTTATTTTGTCACGAATGACCATTTTATCTTTAATTTCATTATCGAAATTATTTCGTAATCATAGCAGCATTACTATATTTATATTTGTTCTTAAACAAATAAATATCTGATTTCCGTGTTTTATCAAGTGGTAAATTATTGTCAAACGACTAAGATTTCTATCTATCGATGACTTTATGGCATTGCTTAATTACATAAATTAATACATAAATGTGCACACTTCATTAAAGCAAGTTTGTAAAAACAAAAATTTTCATCCATTAAATTTCATGTTTTAAAATTAATGATTTTCATTTCAATGTTTAATTAAATAAAGGAGTAAATTTTTGATCACGTGACACGCGTGAAGTGCTCAATGCCAATTTCATTTTGTACATGCTGCAGGAGGAAAAAGTATGTGACTCTCTTAAATTGACTCCAACATAAACGAGATTGGCGAATTTAGGTTTCAGAAAAGGAAGGCATGCAAATGTTTAATTTTAAAAGGAATTTAAATAACGTTTCAATGAATATTTCAGTTTATTATTAATACGAGGGTTATTCGGAAACTAAATTACGGTATATAATAATGCTTGCACCGGACAGATGGCACTAATCTGCCTATGTGGTATCGCGTCTGCAGTGACTAAAGAATGCGTCATAACAGAAAAGTTCGTATGGTGAAACGCTAACACGCGTAAATCTTGTGCTTAAGATGTTTAAGGCTATAGAAGGTCCCGCCGACTGCGAAATTCATTTTGTAATTTGCTTTTTGAATGTAAGGAATATGCATCCATGCTAAATTCATAGACAAATATGTGGGTTGTTTGGCTATAAAGTTATGAGTGAGGGAATAGTGATGATGTCATTTTATTGCTCTACAATGCCAGTCCACATTCCGCTCGTACGACTCTACAGATAATCGAGTCCTTCAGTTGGGAACAAATGAATCATCCGCTGTATACCCCTGACCTGGCACCAAGTAACTTTCACCTATTCTTGATTCACCGATTCTTGAGTGGCCAGCGTTTTCATGCCGTTGAAAAAGTAAAAGATGCCGCAACATCCTGGCTAACCTCACAGGTGGATACCTTCTATGATGCTAGCGTACAAAATCTTATTTCTTGATACGATAATGTGCTGGGTGACTACGTCGAAAAGTAGAGTAATGTTTGTAAATCGTTATTACATATGTATCTTCGTCAACATCTGTCTCCGTTTTCTTCTACACAGTAACGGAATTTACTTTCCGAACAACCCTCGCATAATGTAAGATGCTACGTTACATCAGTTAGAGATAAAAGTGGATTTCCACTTTCTCCAAAGCGTTCCTTGGGCTGGTATTACAATGGACCGTCAGCTTGAAGATGTTATAGTTATTTATTTGTGGTCTATGCATTTTTAAATTTTCGCATACGAAAGTATAGTTATAGTCAAAAAAATTCTACCTCCAGATTTTGAAGAATATCCACGTTTCAGACTTCTCTGCAGGGCCAGATTTCCCAAAGGGCCAACCTAGGCCATGGCCTAGGGCGTAACAATCAGAGGGCGCAAATATAAAAGAAACGACAATAAAATATTTACAAATTTCACTATTATTTTTAAAAGACAATATAAAATATTGTTTTTTAGGCACATCCATACGCAGGGCCATCTTATCCAATGAGCTAATTGAGCTGTAGCCCATGGGCGCTTCAAAATTTACTATACTGATTTAATTTTAATTCTGAACCAATAATTTATTAAATTACTGGCTTATATACCCGGCATTGCTCGGGGTAGAAACAATTTCAAGTCTAAGTACTTATAACACTTTAAACTTAATTAAACAGCTTTTCACTGTAACGCCTTTCGTTGATTTCCTTTTTCCCTCTCTTGTGTCTGACCCCTCGGCCAGCAGCTAAACTAATATCTTCTTTTTGTCTCCGTACTTTGAACCACTTCACACCAGTCTGACAACGCTTGGAATTCCATCTTTCTTCCCATCCCCATCATTGCTACCGAGACAACAAAAATACTTCATATCATGCTTTTTATGTGTTGAATGTGACCTTAAAGGCAGCTAGCATGGATTTGACTAATTTCAACTACAAGGAAGTCGGTATTTTTCACATTTTACGTGGTGTGGGGTGTCGAACACCCCCTTGCGCGTCCTCGCGGGTTAAATTAATTTGAGCGTTAATAGGTTAAGACTCCTCTCTCTAGTGTGGCGAGGAAGTTTGGAGGGGGGTTTCCGACTATGTCTCTGAATCTGACCACTGTTCAAATTTCGAACTCCTTCCCAAAGCAGTTCTCTTGAAACTTCAAAACTGGACATTAATCTAACTAAACTAAACGAAGCGAAACTTCTGAACTTCTGAAAGATAAGTTGACACATTTTTATATTAACCCTTAAAACTTGGAAAGAATTTCATGCGATTAATTCCAAAAAATTCTAACTTTCATTACCACGTTAAGTTTTGGGTTATTAGCATTAAAGTCAATTCCGACGGTGCTTGAAAGGCATCGCGTCAATTTCATTTTGAAATCCACTAAGCATCTTGTCTACAAAAAAAAAGTGCGTGACGTCACAGCATACCGTTACACAATGAGATGTTCATAGATATATGCAGTTATGTTTATCGTGTACCCGTGATATCATATGAGCTGACTTTGTCCAGCTAGAATCACAATAGAAAAAAAAGAATAATTTGCAGTTGATTCTAGGAATAAGGTAATTAATGGTAACAAATAGCACACCATGAAATCCAACACTTAAGACAAATAAACAGATGTTTTCAAGTTTTGACAGATACTAGCAACATTCATAACAATATTGCAAACATCTGCATTTCAGAAAAATTTACAAAATAATTTAGGTTTTCTTCTTTAGTGGAGTTCTTGGAAGAATGGAACTTTTTTTTTGCTAGTTGACCCTAGTAATATGTAGAAAAGATTGCTTTATTAAAACAATCTAAAACAAATTATAATGAAAAAGCAGGGTTTTTATAATTAAGGTTTACCTATTGAGAAGGCCTTAAAACCAATTCTAGGACTACAAACGAAACAAAATTTCACTAGTATGTAGTATTGTATGTTCTCGGATTCCTAAACCCTCCGCTCTTTTGCGCACGCGCCAGGCGGAGATGTTTACATTTTACTTAGTATGCCCTAACCAAGAACTCTGGAAATGCTCTCATCTTACATATTGCCATCTTACATTTTTCTTTTGATATTTTTCGACCTTGTTCACTTTTTGCCTTTTTTCATTTTGTTTGGTAGTTTGTTGAATTATTTCATTGTTGTCTTGGTAGTTTGCGGCATTTAGTGCTCTCCAGATACTTTGTTTGTATTTTATTAATTTTGTAATTTTTTCGTTAAATGCTATTTTTTTGTATTAATTAGTTTATTATATTATACGACCATTTGGTGGCAAATTTGGCGACTTTAGAGACAAAATGAAGATTCTCGAAAATGCTAGAATTATGGCTCTATCTCTATTAGGAACCGAAATATGGTCTATACTAGAAGATTTTATGTAACGTCACGCCGTGTTGGAAAAGGTATAAATACATAAGTGCTTAAACGAGGAATGAATCTCTTTGGAGCTTTGTCCGCAGTGCAAGCTAATGATAGATTCTGAGCGCTATTGAAAGTTCTGTTGCTGATATTTATTAGTGATATGCTGTCGGCTTGTGTTGTTAATTTATAAAAGAGCTGTTTAGTTTTGTTACCTGTGCTTCGTGTTTTACTGGAATATTCGTGGAATAAAAAGCATATTTTTTTTTTTATAGAACATGTTGAACTACATTCAAGTACATCCCGGCCGAGTTTTGTAACAATGCTTTAAATAAATATCAATAATTGACATAATAAAGAAAAAAAAAACCTCCAAAAGGTATCGGTTTTACACTCCAAATAATACTCTTGTCTATATGCTTTAATTCACTATTCTAATGAATATTTGTAATATTAATTATTTTACATAATATAATTTTGTATATTTTGTGCAAATAACATAGGCTTTCTTATTAGAAAGCTTTCTTTTTAAATTAATCTCCACTAATCCGGCTCTTTCGTTAATCCGGCAGTTTTCTGGTCTGATGTCTGCCGGATTACTGCGGGGCTATAATATTCCAAATTTTTTGGGAGTTTTACTCCAAATGTTTTTCAGGATTTTTTTTAATTGAGACACAACCATCAACTTTAGTTATTCTACTGACAGCTTATAAACTTTTCAGTGCCTTGCAAGATCTGCACCTAAATAACAATAAACATAATTATAAATAATGTTTATTATTTATGATTAAAACATTATAATTAATAAAAAGTGTTGTAAAAACTTTACTACTTTCTTCCGACGTCAAAATCACTGAAGTTTAATGAAACGCAATCCAAGCCTTTATTCCAAAGAAGCATCTGCGAAACTGTTTTTCCATTAACTGTCATTTGTGACCAGTTAATAAAAAGACAATTTTTTACGCAAAAAGAACAGATTGCGAAAATAAAAATAAACAAGAGTTATAAAGAAAACATTAAACGAGCCGAAAATTGCATTTTTAGAAGTTTGTTTCCCTTCCATCTAATTAAGTCTTGTATAACTAAAATTCTAGTGGAAGTTCTTGAGTGTTTTTTGCTTTTTCTCTTTTTTTAGAATAAAGTAAAGGTTCTTTTTGTATTATTCTCCCAGTAGTGGCAACAGAATAAAATGTTCAGGAACAGAGTACTTTTTCATTTTATCTTTTACAGAATTTACCTTTTTTTAAAAGCTTTTTGTGTTTCATTTATTGTTTTTCATCTCGTGCCATATTCATTATCCCGTTTCGTTGGAGGTGAGAAAATGTTATTTATATTTTTAACACCTTAAATTACAAACGCATAAAAGAAGCGCTGTCTCTTTTTTGTGCATATAAAATAAATTTCTGCTCTTTATAGTTTTTAAGTAATAAAAAGTGTATCCGAGAAGTGAGGATTAGCATCTCTCTCTGTCTTTTACGACTTTCCATATTTCAGGGAAGAGCATATGGGAATCATAAAATTTGGAACCCATCACAGAAACGTGAAAGATTAAAGCACGGTTCCAAATAATCATATTAAATGCTCTCATAGGCGCTTTTGTCACAAGTTTTTATTCAACTTTACTTGTTTCGTGCTTATAAAGATGGAATTTGTAATTCATTTTTCATTCACTTCCTGATGAGTAAAGTTCTATAATTTTTCATACACACTTGTATTTTTCAGATAACAATACACTTTTTTAATACAGTAAAACCCCGGGTAACCAAACTCGAGTTAACCGAAACCTGGGGTTATCCGAAATGCCTCTGAAATTCCAAATCCAAGAAATACGTACTGTACTGCATGGTAATAACCGTATTGGTGACAGTCTCGCGAAAGCAAGACTTTTTTGCAACGATATCCCCACTTTTTTCTTTTAAGCATCGCCAAGAAGGTCAGTGATTAATTTTAGAATGCTAAAATTGAAATTAATGGGTATTAACAATAGGGATCGGAAAATCGAACCGGTTTTTTTTGCCTCTGTTTAAACCGTTTTTTTTTTAAATCCAAAAACCGGGTCGGAAGAGAGGGTCGATTTTAGGTTCGACTAGACTAAAATTTACTAAGTCATAAAGCTTTGAATTTCATCACCTTAGGCCGACCACCGACAACCGCTTCCTCGAGGCGTCTGTTGTTTGGAGGATTACTGAAAGAGTCTTAATGAACAGAAAAATATTGGCCAATGGATTCTGCAAAAACTATACTAATAAAAATTTTCGTCTGCAAACGTTGTCTGCTTTTTTAGCCAAAATATTTATCTTTAGTCGGAAGTTCTGTGGCTTCCGAAAGATTAGTATCTGCGTTGAATGGTATTGGTTCCGATGAGAGGTGCTGATCGACTCACGGAAAGAGTCTTTATGAACGGATTAGATGATAAATATTGATCAATGAATTAATTTCTTGTGAAAACAATGATAATAAAATTTTTTGTCTATATAATACTTACTTATTGCAATAATTATTCATTTATTATTATTAAGTATTGTGTTAATTACTTATTTATAATCATTATTTATTACATTAATTAATTATTGTATTAATACTTACTTAATGTATATTATTATTAATAAAAAATTCGGTCCACAAGCATTGCATTAAAGAAAAAAAAAACGAAAACCGGTTTTTTGTTATTTTGAGATTTATACAGCCAGTTTAAACCGGAGGTGAAAAAACCGGTTTTTTGGAAAAACCGCCATCTCTAATTAACAATATTAACTACGGTTTTATTTACTTGTGCTTGTCAGGCGCATCGCGCCCAACTCGCCGGTGCGAATGTTCCGCCCAACGGAGGGTTAAGTTGAATAAAGAATATAGGTGTAGCCTACAAAGAGAGTTTTGAATTCGTTTCACACTCAAAATATTTCAGAATTACTTACTGTAATTAGGCTCAAAGTAGTAATAGATGTTCATGGCTTAACCGCAAAAATCGTTATCCGAAACGGCTTCCCCCTCTTTAGTTCGGTTAGCTTGGGTTGTGCTGTAATAACATCTCTAGAAGATATGTGTTATTTTATTCTTGTTTACTGTTGTTTTCTTGCTTAACATTCAGCTAGAATTTAGATCGGTAGAGGAAAATTAATCCTACTGTCCATTAACCACGATTTCGATACATTTAATAACAAAAAATGATAATTCTTTGACGAGTAATTTAATTTATCTGTTAAATTAGATTGACGTTCACTTTTACAGGTTAAAGAAAGGCCTCATAATGTAGAACCGCAGCCGGCGATCTTTAGATAATTGATTGCAAACAATGGTTACCATATTCAAGAATAAATTACTGAAATGGAATAGTAGTAAAAAAATGATTAAAAACTGTAATTGATTGGAAAGGGCCAAATATTGGAAATTTTTCATACCTCGTAGATATATTTTTCATCATTGCAAGAATTTTCTGGTGGTGAGTTGTATTTTTCTCCAATCAAGTTTTTCTAAGCGCCGTTCTTTGTCAATCAACTTTTAAGAAATTAAGAGGGAAAAAAATCCCTTCCTTTCTTTTCGGATATGATTCTATTTTGTCGTAATGCAATTAAAACAAGCATTCGTGTTTAAACTGTTTTGTAAAGGATTTGCTGTGTGGTGGTCTATTGTTATATAAATTATTATGAAACACAGCCAACAATAGAACATTCGTAGAACAATGTTCTGAAATTGTCTCTTGCCTTATTCTTACTTTTAATGCAACAGAACAAGCAAAGCAACGCAAATCAGTATGTTTTAAGCCAATTAACATGTTGCTGTACGTAAAACGTGCCGCGCTATTTCGATGTTGAAATCAAATTTGTTGAATTAAAGTTCGCGTCGTTTACGTACTATTAGATGTTACTTGACACGAACAGTTACTTGACTCCATTAGGGACTTTCATATAGATAAGGAACAGAAGTGCAAGGCTATGTAAAGAACATGGGCTAAACGCCTATCAAAATTTGAAGTTTAAAATTACTTTGTTAAGGGAACCATGGATATCAAATAATGCATAAAGAGTCAGTTGAAATTATATTCCCGGCGAACAAGCTAGTCGCCGAAGGCGGCTACTATTACGTGGGATAATCGCGTGATCTCATATTTCATTAAAGTTTGTTACGAATTTTATTCCAATTAAGACTATTTACGTCATATATAAGATCCGTATGAAAGAATTTTGTACTATTTATCACAAACTAACACTTCTCAAGTCATGAATGGAAACTTCCCCTATTTTTCATTTGTCGAATTAGACATGACCACATTCGAGACGAGAAAAGTCGTTTACAAACTATACAAATGAATGTGAATTGTGAACTCTTAGAAGAAAGGAATCACGAATTCCTTTGTATATTTTTAAAGACAGCAATTAAATGATATTTTGATGTTCCTGTGATTTCAGAATGTATTAACGTATAAAAATTTTCAAAAATATTTGATTGAATTATTATTAATTCCGTTTTATGATAGTGGCTACATGTGTTAATTTTCAAAAAGAAAATTGTAAAACTAGCATTTCCTTCCAATTTTTGTTGTGTAAATAAAAATAAATATTTTTATACAAGTTCTGAATCCAAAACAAAAATTTTAGGGAAAACTTTTGACCTAAAATCATTGTACGCATGAGAAAAAAATGAAGTAATTCTCTTGCATCAATACATTGGTTTAAATCTCTATTAGGCTTCGACATGGATCCTCAATTTTTTGAGGTGGGTCTTCTCTGTGTCTCAATTTTTCTTTATCTGATATAACATAATTTTTCTCGATTTGACATCTACATAATTTCAGATTTTATAATTTTCAGAACCGATTCCTACATTAAAGTGCATTGCTATTATCAACAACCGTATTTTCTTAGGTATATCTCTACTAATAATAAAGGAGAATGTGTGTGTGTTGGCGCTCTACAGGACAGACCGTTGGACATATATACGAAATTTGGCACGAACATTCTTTGGAGGGTTGGAATGTGTACCTCGGAGCCGTTTTTTGAAATTTAATTAGAATTTTAATCAATTAAAAATTAAGCGGAAGTTTGGCTCTTTTCCTTAATTACTTCCAAAAATATTGCAGCACAAAAATAATTTTTACCCCATTTGAAGGTGCAAAAAATTACCTTTTCAATGATATCAATTAAGTTGCCGTACAATTTTTCTCTAATTTTAATAACCTTTTAAAAATATTTTTTGGCATAATTTACAATTATACTTTTCATTTCTGCAATGCAATTCAAATCGTTTTCATTGTTTAAACAAATATTTAATTGCGTGTTTCAGCTTCATT
>BGPR01046607.1:0-12002 GCA_013235015.1 Araneus ventricosus
CACATGTATTGCTAAAATATATGATTAATATAGTTATATTCGATAATCCGACGGCTCATGACGTCCGATTAGCGGATTTGATTAGCGAGTTTTTAAAAAAATAACGTAAAACACTTTTTCAAAATTGTATGTATAGGTACCTATATAATGAACTAACATTGTATGGATAATTTTAATGAAAGATGATACAGGTATGAACATGATATGTACATACATAATAATGGCATATGTAAGTGAATGAACATACCAATGTCCAAAAAAAGTCGGGGTTTTCCTAATGTTGTTCCAATTAATTAAAATGCGAGTAATCTCAAACGAGAGGAGTATACTGTGTGCTTCAAAATTTTCTCAACCACTGTAATGTAAAGTATTGAGTGCCACCACAGCCTCAGAATGAAATTTGACGGTTTACAGGGTCGACGTCGTCGTCATCATCATCTCTTGAAGAGTACCGCCCTAATAATTCGTCTTCAGTTAAAAATTTTACCTTTCGAGCCAACTTTCGCCAGCTTCAAGCAACCCACTGAGAGTTAGACATTATCGGTTTCGTTTTGTAATTGGTTAATGAGTGATGCGAGTTGAATTTCTTCTTCACTTTCTCAACTTTTTCAACTCAGAATCAATAAAATTGGAAGCAAATTCTTCCACGACAACGTAGACACAGATGCCCGACTGTTAAAAAGTATTGTTTTTAAATTTTACGTTTCAGTGTTTTTCCAAGTTGCAATAGGAACATTGAGAATGTGCGAATTAACTCTTGCATCATTCTCCATGGAGACCGTCCGGATTACCGAGGTTCCGGATTAAGGCAAAAATGGAATTATCGGGGTTCTACTGTAATTTAAAAAATTCTCGGGCAACGCTGATCATATGGGATACATTTTATATCAATCGATAGCAAATCTTGTTTCACTATTTTGGAGCTATTAACTTTGAAATTAGAACAATTACTTTTTAAAATTAAAATTACCAAAATTTAGTTCTAGCAAAGAAATAATAAGCTGTTTAAAGTGTCGGTGCGCTATGGCGCGAATTTATTGTTATACATCAGAGCGTTACCGATCAGTGAGATGAATCTGGCTATTATATAGTATAACGATATAAATAGTAATGATCCTCGAAGTACCCCTCTATGTGCTGATCTGTTGGAAGGTTAATAACCGTACTTGATAGGTACTGTAATAACAAAACATTCACCAACCAGTAGGATGCTTGGCGAAAATCTTATTGTATTCCGGTTTCACTGTTTGAGGATTATTAAAAAGTTCTGAGTGAGAAGAGCTTAAATAACCATGCTTATTGTGCTGTTAACGAATTCGTTTTCGTACACTCTTACTGACCCTAAATTAGAAACGAAGGGAAATGACATAACAGTTCCGGAAGATTTTTTCAGGATATTGAGACAGGAGCTACTTGGTTACAATTGTTAAATGTGTGCGGAACTCAAACTGGGGTACTCCAGAATAGACCCCTATTCACAATTCTCAAGATGGAAGAATACATTTTATCATAGAAGTATTTTATTTATAAGATACGCTTTTTTTCCTTATTAGTTTTACGGTTTTTTTGCTTACATTTTTAAAATGAAGTTAAATGCGTGAGTTAAATGAGATACCAATACACATTTAGCAGTTTGATATCCCTCTATTTTTTTTTTTAAGAAAGCAAACCAGTAAAATTACAATGTACAAAGAGGTACATTCTTTTAATTTAAATATTCTTAAAGCAAAGTACAATCTTTCCTCTGATCAAGGGTTCTGGTGGCCTAGTCTCACTGGGGAGAGAGTACTAATGTCTGAAACCCATTCCACTGGAGAACTGCATGTGTCCTTGGTGTGTCGCTGGGAGCACAGTAGTGGCTGTCCCTTCCGCTGGTGTATTGTTTTGTAGAAGAGGGTGCCCAGCTCAGTGTTGGCTCTCATGTGACCTCTGCTCAAAAAAGTAATGAGGTCCGTCCAAAGTCGGCTACTGTGCTGCTTCCAACGGGACATTACTATGTAACTAAACTTTTACTGGTTCTTTGTAATGATGTAGAAGCAAATTAGCATATTTTTATTAATATGTTCAGTTAAATTCCCCTAAAAAATTCTGTCATCCTCCCTTCTGTTTTGTCTTTCGAATATAGATGGCGCTACGATCTCTGGGTGTGTAGAAAAAAATTCCTTGATTATTTATTTTAACTGAACCGATACTAGAGTCTCAAAATCTCCGCGCCACACCATCGGGGAGGACTTAAACCTATAGATTACGGGCTTAATCACCATCCATGTTAAACTATGATCACCGGTTAAAAACGAATTTACACGAACAAGAATGTTGACCGAATGATCAACTGGATGTATACACTAACTAGCGAATTGCGAGAATGGCGAGGTGGTTAATAAAAAAAAAGTAAATACTAAAGTAACACAAGCACTGGAGGCTCTGGTGATAATGGGTTCGAACGACGAACATTCCGCCCAGAAGCAAGACCTACCACAATGCTACAAGGGTGAACTCTATCTCTGCATGACGCACCATTATTTTTAACGCAGAGCACCAAATTTGGATTTGAGCCTAGCGTAAAGAAACCAACAAAACCAATCTTACATATCTTCTACAAGCATATACAAGTAATTTGGAATTCATGTGCTTACATAAAAAAGATATACCTAAATGAGACACATTTCTTCTAATTTTAAGTTTTCACTCTTAAAGTTCAATTGATGCCACATTTTTGAAACAAAATTTTAACTAGAGTAGAAAGCGCAATCCCCGGTACAACCGAAAAAGAACTGACATATCTAATAAAAAGCTAATGAATTCATAACTGAGAACGAGAGATATTCATTTAAGAAATATTCCGTGCCATACCAGTTAGAGAAAGTCATCCTTACGATACATAGTCTATCTCTGAAATTCCCTGGATTTGTTAAGGTTGGGTTGGGACCCGTTGTTAACGCAAGTGGGACTCAACCAACCAGCCTACCCTGATAGAGAGCCCATAGAATCCATTGCTTTCACACCCAGCATACAGTCTGGATGGAATGGCGTGTTCCAAATCAAGCCAATATTATACCGAGAATGGTCGTTAAAAAAAAAAAGATCAAGTGATTTCAACTAAGACATTGAGAGGAAGATATTTTTATAAAAAAATTTGCGTCTGAGTGCTGTCTACCTTAAGAATTAGCTGTTTTAAGCTCCAATATTTGCAATAATCATATACGATGCGTATGCGTCGAATTACCGTCTGTCAAAAGATGGCTAATGCCTAATGAATTAAAGAGGATCAGGCAAACGAAATGTATGCGGCTACTTTTCCACGACATTGAGAGGTGGTTTAATGGTTTATGTACTTAAGTAGGTGACTTTATAGCATAATTCTTCAGCTATTTAAAATTGGAATTGTCTGAAATACAATGCCTTGGTGCGAGAGTATAAAGAAAGGTCTCTGATTTCGGTAAAGTAGGAAGTTTGGTTTATCTAGAGACATGTCTCTCATGATAGTATATGTTTGCAAGAAAACATTTAGCTCAGCACTTAACTTGAAAAGGTAGAACCTAAACAGGCAAACACGACGTCCCTCGTGGTGAACATATGAAAGGCCTCAACCAAAAAAGGGTTATTTAAATTTTCATTATCGTAGTCACACGAAAGAAATGGTTTATCTACGTGGAGGTATGTGGTAAAACGTTTACTTCCAGTTTGTAAATACATACATGAAAAAATCCACAGAAATGAAAGGACCTACGTGTGAAATTTGCAAGAGCATTTATTCTAAAATATCATTTAGATGCACATCATCTGATTCACTCAGAAACCGTACTGCTCTGTGGAGTATTTGAATAGCACTGTAGAAGATCACTTTAACCTTATCACTCAGAGTTCATACGAAGGAGAAACCATATGGCCGTGATGTCTGGTAAAAGTTTAGAAAGAGTCAACTGTCCACACGAGTTCATACCTAGAGAGACCCATGCGTGTGGTGTGTGGTAAAAGAGAAGAGAAAGTTGAATCGATATTTCTATCTCATATTATTAATTAACGAAAAGCCCACCTGTTAGATGCATGTGTTCAGTATTTCACGAAAGAGTGAGATTTGAATAGGCGCATCACCTCACGCATACAAAAGAGAAAACCCTCATTCTGAGGTATGTGGAAAGATCAAGTGAAACAGCTACCTGAATCTACACTATCTAATGCATACAAAAGAGAAGTTTCCTGTCTTTTGGGAGGTATGTGGTAAAGCACTCAATGAAGCACACCTGAATCGACACACCACCTACGTATAATAAAGCAGGAAGTTCTCCCATTCTTTGCGAGGTATGTTGCCATACCACGAAAAGAGCCATAATTCATGAACGACACTACCTGACGGCTGCCAAAAGATAAGTGTTAATCTTAAGGAGAGAGTAGCAAAAACGTTTCCCCGAGGATGAATATGGAAACATACATCTTCGAGTTCGGAGAAAAATAGAAGGCTTGATGTTTAAAGGTGATATTGATATTTTTTATTTTTTCAGCTATGGTAGATCCAATCTGAATTGATTACTATTCTAAAATTTCCAAAATATTTTATCAAGTTACAAATATATTAGCACCTGGGAGGGACATCGTATTTATTCTAAGACACGACGAAGATTGATATTTTTTGACATTTTGGTTCAAATTTCTTCACTAAACGACAAGTTGTAATACCTTTTTAAATATAAAGGGGGGGAAATTCTCAAGAAGTATAAGTTAAGATCCGCAGTTTGTATCGGTTTTCGCAAGAAAATAAACACTGTACATGATTCGAAAGTTCTCCTAGATGCTAAACTTTTAACCTGTTCACTATGAACTAATGTTATTCGTTTTTCAAGGATACCTAAGCCGTTTGATTAATATTTCCCTGTTTACAAAATGTGTGACATACTACGTTTTATGTTTTAGCTTGTCAACTTGGACGGGATATCACGCTTTGAAAACCAGAAAAGTAGAGCGATATGTGCCGCATTGTCCATGAACGTGTTAATAGTAGAACGCTGAAAGAGAAAAGAGAGAGTTTGAGAAATAATACAAAGCTTTGTTTCAGATAATACTTGAAAGCTTTCTAGAACGACTATCTTTGATTTCCGATGAACCAGGTTTGTTCCTATAGATTTTAAAATTTTAATGTTTTTCTCTCATTTTATTAGAGTTTCAGGTTAGGTTTTAGACTTGATTTCCTTTTACATTCGTATATTTTGCTTGTTTTCTACATTTGGTTGGTAAATTAGACGTCAACGCATCATTAAAGAGAATTAAGTACTGGCTATCCCGCAGATTATTTCTTTATTTCGTACCCTTAATGACTAATAAGGCTGCCAAATTATAAATACAGTAAAAAAATATTTTTTTGTTGCCTTTAATGAACGATCGATATATTGTCGTTCGGTAACACTTGCTAAAAAGTGCCTACGACGATATAACTCAGTGTATGATGATGTCTTATTATTCGCATCGCGAGAAACTCTCACCAAAATAAATTTATAAAATTTTATAAATGTCGAATTTCCCTGCAAAAAGAATTGAAAAAAATATTTAAGGACCTATTACATTCCATGCTGGTTGGTGCTGAGACTGCGCATAATGCTAAAAGCGATTGATTTGAAATTGACACGTCAATTCTTGAGACCGTGATCGCAGGATTTGGGGATAGCTGTTAAGAAATAGAATATCCTACCCTTCTTATGCAAATAATTGTTTGTAAAAAAGAGAATTGATTTTCTTTTTGTTTTTTGTAATGTTTTATATTTATGTCATTCTTGTGGATTTCATCAAATATTGAAATACAAGTATTAATTCCATCTCTTTATTTGCAATACGCTCCTTTTTGAATTAATTTGTAAACCCTACTTTATTTTCTTTGTTTTTCGCTGAGATTGTCCCAAACCTCAGTAAATTCGTCAAATTGATCCGGCATTCTTCTCGCATAGGTTCAAAATGGTCAGGAATCAAAGGTTGGGTGAGAAAAGTTGCAGGAAAGAACACAAACCCTGTTACCTGCACATCACTGGGAAATCGATCGAAATGGTGAGGCGATGAGAGAGACTCAACACAGTGGGTTTGAGCACTCCAAAATCTATTTGTGCATTTCAGGCGCTGGATCTGGACCCGAAGAAGCAGCGGGAAGGCTGCCTATAATTCATTAGGCAATGAAACCTTCAACAGACTTTAGGAAATGATATTATTTTCCATTTCCTTAACATCTACAGACAAAAGTATTTGACTTATTTTTCCCTTACTTAAAAAAATTTAGAAAAGTTACTCCTGAAAAATCTAAAATATCGAAGGCAAACACAAATTGTGTCGTCTTTTTACAAGGAAAAGAAATTTTCGAATAAAGTGCTTTTTTTAAAATGATTTTAAAATATATTAGAAATAAAACGACTCAATGCGGTGTTTAAATATGTATTTTGTACTTCCAAAACATGTGAAGCCCTTTCTGATCTGCCAATTTTCCACAGAACGGGAGAGAGGCTGCTGTTGAGAGTTTCACTGTAACTATTTCTTCTGGCCAAAGATATTGATGAAATGTTTATCTCTTGCCTCAAGTATAGTATTTGAGAACTTCTGACTTAGAAATAAATTCTTCCCTGACAGTATCAAGAACTGTGGTATAGTTTTGGCTTCATACTAGTGTATGTTATATGTGTAAGCATATTTAATATTTATGCTGACAAAACCATAACTTCAACTTATTTTTTGTTATAACAGTGTATGATATCAGATAAGTGGCAATAGTCAGATGTTGAGATACTTTGAATTTTATTTAATAAATAAGAGACGATTACGGTTGAACGATGTTATGATGTACGCAGATACGAAGTTTAATAGTTGTGTTTTAATGTTCTAATAAATGTTTGTTTTGTCTTTGAAGAAGACTTATGAACGTCAATCGAAAAGCCAACATACACTGAAGGGCCAAAAAAACTGGTACACCTTCTTAATATCGTGTCGGCGCCCACGAGCATGCAGACGTGACGCTAATCGACGTGGCATGGACTCGACTGGTGTCTGAAGGTATCTTGGAGGAAATTCACGCAATGAATTCTGCAGGGCAGTCAACAAATCCATAGGAGTGTGAGGTGGTGGAGATCTCTTCTCAACAGCATGTAGCAAGGCATCCCGGATATCTTCAATAATGTTCATATCTGGGGATTTAGGTGGCCAATGGTAGTGTCTAAAGTCAGAAGAATGTTCCTGGAGCAACTTTGTAGCAGCTCTCGACGCGTGGGGTGTCGCATTGTCCTGCTGGAATTGTCCCAATCCGTCGGAATGCACACTGGACAGGATACTTAAGTATCTGTTACCTTTCAGAGTCGTATCTAGACATATCAGGGGTCCCATATCACGCTAATTGCACACGTCCCATACCCTCACAGAGGCTCCACCAGATTGAATAGTTCCCTGTTGAGAAACAGGGTCTATGGATTAATAATGTGGTCTCCATACTCGTGCACGTGCATCCGTCCGATACAATTGGAAACGAGACTCGTCAGACCAGGTAAAGTGTTTCCAGAAATCAACAGTCCAATGGTAGTGTTGTTGGGCCCAGGAGAGGAGTAAAGCTTAGTGCAGTGCAGTCAACAACGGTACACGAGTGGGCATTAAGCTCTGAGAGCCCATATTAATGACGGTCCGTTGAACAGTTCGCACGCTAACACTGCCCCATCATTGATATCCTCGGCAATTTCAGGAAGTATTGTGCGTCTGTCTCGTTTAAAGATTCGCGTCTGACGTCAATGGTCCGGTTTTTTCAAGGTCCTTTTTTCTGGCCTCACCGATGGCGGAAATTTGATGTTTTTCCTGGTACCCGATATTTACGGAACACTCGTGAAATGGTTGTACGCGAAAATCTAAATTTCATCGCTACTTCGAAGATGCTATGTCCTACCTCTCGTGCGCCGACTATAACACCGCGTTCAAAGTCACTTAAATCTTAAAAGCACCCCATCGCAGCAGCAGGAACCGATCTAATACATTTTTCAGACATTTGTTGTCTTATATAGGCGTTGCGGACCGCATCGGGTTACGATGATTGGTTGCATATCTTCGTTATTTGCATATGCACGCCTGTACCAGTTTTTTTGGCTCTTCAGTGTATGAAATTATATTTAGTGGTAAAAGTTAAGTTTACGGTGCACAGCCGTTCCTTCCCGCTTAGAATCACCAACGTTTGTCACCAAGAGCAAGATTCCTTAGCGATGTGAGAACATTTGTAATGATTGCGCATTGAGCATTTTATTGTTGGCTTTTGGACGCAATGACCGCGGCATCTCAAGTGGGTTCCGGCCAATTTTTTAAAACAAAAACAATAGAAAACATCAGCGGCTTCGCTTTCAGCAAAGCGGGAAGATAGTAGCTTCGAGTAGTGAGAGACAGATTAAGGCTATTATATTAGTAATATATAAATATGTAATACGATCCGCAATATAAGTACCTCGTATACGCGTGCGACTGTTGGAAGGTTAATAACCTACTGATAGGCAGCATTAAAACAAACCGGCATCCATGTAGGGATGCTTGAGAAAATCTGTTTGGTATTCTGGTTTCAACTGTTTGGATGATTTATTATAAAGTTCTGAGTGAGATGAGCTTAACAAATTCATGCTTAATATTTTGCGTTGTTATCGGTAACGGCTGTTTTCGTGCACTCTTACTGACCCTAAATTAGAAAGAATGGAAATGATATAATAGTTCCGAAGATTTCAGCCATTAAAGAACACATATTCACAATTTTCCAGATGAAAGAATACATTTTATCATAGAAAAATTTTATTTGTAAGATACTAGCAGTACGCGAACGGCGTTACCCGTGGAATCAGGACTTCGACAAAATGGAGAAAAGATGCCCAAAATGACACCAAAAGATTTTAAAACAAAATAAAAATAAAAGATACACATTATTGATTTTCCCGCTTATTTTTCCCTTCCACAATGACACGAATATAATGGCGTCACCGGAAGGAATCGGATTGTAGAAAAGCAGGCAGGGAATGAAAATATATTACGTCGCCTCTTGCGAGGAAGCAACAATGCATTTTGGGATAGTCCGGAGAAACTCTCACTGTCAAATCTCGCTAGCAAAAAAACTGTTTGAACTGATCAGGGAAAAATTAATTTGAAAAAAAAAAACGGATTAAAATATTTTAACCGTTCTTGTTTTAAATCGATCAGAAACATCCCAATTATAAGCTGAAAAAATAGAAAATTATAGAGTTGTTAGAACGTCAGATGCAAGAATTTGAAGAAATCAGATTGTAGAAAAGCAGGCTGGGAATGAAAGTATATTATGTCGCCTCTTTCGAGGAAGCAAACATTTTAATAAAAGTGACTATTATTTTTAAAAATCTCAAAATTCAGTAAATTATGTTCGAGAATTTTTCAAATTTTTTTTATAAAAAGACCTAGTTAGTTTTTAAAAATTAGCATTGATTTATTGAATTAATAAAAGAGACGGTCTAGGAGATGCTATTAAATTCGGATCTTTTTTAAAACAAAGACAAAGATCAAATCCAGATAATATGCAACTATTCAATGTCGTGGTGTTTAATTGTGACGTATCAACTTTGCAGCAAACTTGTTTTGCAATTGTGGTGTGAAGTTTGTCATAACTTCACAGCAAACTTGTTTTGCAAGTGGGTTGGTCGATTATGCTTTGTTACTTTGCAGGAAGTTTTCTGCAAAGTTTCCGCATCAAGTTTGTCATGACAAGCTAATATCAAGAAAAATCACTCTTGCTATAAGTGTGCGTGCTATCTGGGATGTTGGTCGAGAATCCGAGAAGCTTCCAGAAACAAAGAGAATCGCGAGTAACAAAGAGAAACTTCGAGAAAGAAAAGAGTCACGCGTGTAAAGTAGTCCTACGCCTTAACATCAGCGGCTGATTGAAAAATACAGCTTCACGTCATTTTTTCTTATTTATTTCTCGTGAAACAAAAGCTGTGCTGTAACGGCTTTCCGGCTCAATTACAGCCCTGGAATTACTGCATTAAATGAGCGGCTAGATGTAGAGATGCATCTTACACGCCCACAATGTTAATAGCCAATCAGGATTCAGTTCGTGTATTTTTAACAACTTCAGTAAGAACTAATTTTGGATTTTTTTTTTTAAAGTTCGAATCCTAACATTTAATGAAGTGGAGCTACTCGTTTCGGACGTTGCAGAAAGCGAAGCCGCTGATTTTTTTTAAGTTAGAAAAATTTGACGGTTGGCGTACTCAAGATCACAATAAAAAGTTCACTGTCTCCTGAAACAAAGAGAAACCTGATTGGATAATAACACAATGCGCGTGTAAGGTGCACCGTTTTATCTAGCCGCTGGTCTGCATTAACGTCTGCACAAATAATATTTCCTTTTATTATAGTAACTCTGAATCTGGCACTTTCATTATAGTTTCAGTTCAACAAGCAGACTTGTTTATGTTTTTCACTCGATCATCGTATTGTCTCAAATCGTGCACTCGAGAAGTTCTTAAATATCTTGAACTAGCATTAAGCGCACGGCGATACCCGATGAATCAGGACTTCAACAAAATGGGGGGGGGGGGGAACCCCCAAAATGACCCGAAAAGGTTTTGGAAACAAACGATTCTCATTATTGATTTTTCCGATTATTTTTCTTCGCGATAATGACATTTGAACTGTAGAAAAACTGTACAGAGAAAGATAATCTGAAACAATATTAAAAAATTGCAACGTGAAAATGATACTATTCAGAAAGCAAAATATGCGAGATAAATAAAGATATAAATACGAATTAAGGGAAGGTTAAATTCTGAAAGAGTTAAGAAAGGGGAAAGAGGGGGAAGGGAGAAGAAGGGTGAAAAGGGAGAAAATGAAATCTTTCACTTTGAAACCACATTATGTAAATAGCTCCTTGAAGACATATTTAGCTTTTCAAATCTTAAATTTGAATTAAAGTGTTATGGGATTTGAAGCAAATTTTTTTCCAGTCTTCTGTAACTAAAGATATCAGCCATATGCCTGACTATCAAAGAGTATAAAAACAAACAAATTAAAAGTATGATCTGTCTACGTGATGCAAAGGGATTATGATGTCACGTGGATTTCGACGAAATGCATGTTGGGAAATACGTCACGACACCTTGATTACGAAGAATCGTGAAGAGAATTATGAAGCGAAAATTTGTTAACACTTCAGAAAAAAAATTCATAAAATTTCAACCAACTGTTCAATTTAAACCATTAGTGCTTTAAATCAAGGAGAAACGCTTTATTTATTACTTCAACAAATTTCAAATTGATGACAAAAGTAGAACAGCCGATGCAAGAAACTACAATTCCAAATTAAGTTTTTTAGGGTTAACCGATTATTTTTCAAAAAATTTCTCAATTACGTTGGAAATTCGAAACAAACTTCATTAGGACGAAAATTGTTTGTTCTATCCGATGGTGCATTGATTGTTTTCCAACGATCATTAGAAAAGATACTACAGCCGTTAAACGTGCAAAAAATGAACAAAAACAACACAAAACATTAAATAAAAATTTTTCTAGATTAAATTTAAAAATTCTGGCTTCGAGGTGCATTGAGTCACCATTACCACTACCTGTGTGCCACATTTCAGGGCTGTAAGTTCGCTAGATTCGACTGGACATCACACACGCAAACGTAACTATAGATTATAAGTATAGATTCTATCTTATGTTAGTTTTACGGAGTCTTTTTTTTCCTACTACAGTTTTGAATGAAGTTAAATACGTGTAGATGTACACGTTTAGTGTATTTAATCTCGTTTGTTGTATTTTGAAATGAAAGCAAACCAGTAAAATTATTACATTTCAGATTTCGTATGTAGTATCTTTAATTTAAATATTCCAGATAAAACAAGATCTTTTACTGATTCTAGGGCCCCGGTGGCCTAGTGGTAATGTCTCGGCTTCGGAGCCGGAGGGTTTAATGCTCTAAACTCGATTCCACTGAAGATTCGCCGTGTATGGGGCCTGTTGTGCGCTAAATCATACTCAGTGGCCAA
>BGPR01046608.1:347-10407 GCA_013235015.1 Araneus ventricosus
GCGGAATGGATTATTTTTAATTAGAGCTCATTACAGCAGCTATTTGCGGATGATTTAAAAAGGAGAGATAATATCATACCAGTGAAAAGATGCTTATTTTTTTCAGTTTCATTCATTGTTTTACTATAGCAAAGGATTAGATTTTATTTTTAACAGAAATACTGTATAAGGTGGCGAGAAGAATAGAGAAATTTTTCGATTTTCGCGATTTATATGAGCTAACGTTAAAAAGGTTAAAGCTTAGCATGATAAAAAAAATAAACTGATTTTCATTGATATTAGCTGATCTCGCGCAGAACCTCTGAGCTCTAGTGTCTACTCTTCTAGAATTAAAAAATATTTATGTTGTAAGGTAATATACAATGCAACTATGAGGTAAACCACTGAAATTCAATGATATAGACATAAGCAATGGCGGCTCGTCAGCCCAGAAACAAGCAGTGCTGCAAAAGTTTTATAGACCTAAGTTGTAACTGATAGTGTGCTGATTATTTTGGTATCTAATGTTGTTAGACTAAAAATTGATAGTTTTTGAGTTATAAGCAACAACAACAAAAAAATGGGGAAGTTGTTTTTTCTCTTTTTACTTTCTCGTATACGAAGTATACAAAGAGAAAGTATTGTAATCGTCAAAAAAATTCGAACTCGAGATTTTGACGAATCTCCACTTAGAAAGTATACGAGAAAGTTAAGGGAGACCACTCCCGCTGGTTTTGGCTATAACTAAAATTCCAACAAAAATTTTTGGTGGCAAACCTTTCGTGAGCACCCGAAAAAATATAAAGAAGCAAAAAAATACAATTCCTCCAGAAATGAATTTAAAAAAAACTACTTAACTACTGAGAAAAAGCCAAATAAGGAAGTCGAGCCAGTCGTGAGATGGGAAAAATGCAGCTCAAATGAATGCAATTTCAAGCGGAGAAAGGGTTGCTTTTCGCGTTGATCATTGGATTAATTTCGGATCCCGAGGATGGGCGAAACATTTTGCAGCTCTGGTCTGTCTCTCTCTCAATTGCTGATTGATTTTCCGTCTTCTTTTTATATTTTTTATTACTTTTTGCCATTTTCGTTGATCACTGAATTCTCAAAGTGGAAAAGTAAGCCAATTAGAATAAAGAGGAAAATACAATCTTTTAAAATAACTTCAGGAGGGGACAGCAGCTCTGCAGCTCTTATGGACGAGCCGCCACTGGATATAAGACTTCACAACTGAGAATATATTAAGCTTTAACCCCTTCACAGTCGTGGCCGTACGCTGTACGTGCATAGAATTATCGCATTTTTAGTTTTGTAAACTAAAATTTAATCATTAAATAGCTTTATAATTTGACGCGAAAATTACTTAGAACCTGCATATATCTCAAGCAGTGTCGGCTCGTCCATAAGAACTGCAGAGCTGCTGTCCCGTCCTGAAGTTATTTTAAAAGATTGTATTTTCCTCTTTATTCTAATTGGCTTACTTTTCCACTTTGGGAATTCAGTGATCAACGAAAATGGCAAAAAAGTAATAAAAAATGTAAAAAGAAGACGGAAAATCAATCATGAATTAAGAGAGAGACAGACCAGAAAAGAGAAAAGCAATCCTTTCTCCGCTTGAAATTGCATTCATTTGAGCTACATTTTTTTCAGCTCTCATTTGGCGCGACTTCTCCATTTGGCCCTTTTTCGCTTTTTCTCAGTAGTTCAGTCAGTAAGTCGTTTTCTAAAATCCAATTCTGGACGAGTTGTAATTTTTTGCTTCTTTATGTGTTTTTGGGTGCCGATTACGATTCTGAGTTTGCCACCAATAATTTTTGTTGGAATTTTAGTTATAGCCATAAAAGATAAAAAATTTTTCTAGTTTTTGATTATAATTCAAAAACTATAAATTTTTAGTATATCATCATTATGTACAAAAATAATCAGTTCAAAATTTATTCTATATATCAGTACAATATTATTCTATGCCTGCTTAGATGCATGAAAAATTTCCTACAACTTAGTTCTATAAAACTTTTGCAGCACTGCCTGTTTCTGAGCTGACGAGCCGCCACTGATCTCAAGTATTCTATGCTTGCTTAGATGCATGAAAAATTTCCTACAACTTAGTTCTATAAAACTTTTGCAGCACTGCCTGTTTCTGAGCTGACGAGCCGCCACTGATCTCAAGTATTCTATGCCTGCTTAGATGAATGAAAAATTTCCTACAACTTAGTTCTATAAAACTTTTGCAGCACTGCCTGTTTCTGAGCTGACGAGCCGCCACTGATCTCAAGTATTCTATGCTTGCTTAGATGCATGAAAAATTTCCTACAACTTAGTTCTATAAAACTTTTGAAGCACTGTCTGTTTCTGAGCTGACGAGCCGCCACTGATCTCAAGTATTCTATGCCTACTTAGATGAATGGAAACGACGACCCTTTCCAAACCAGAAGAGGTAATCTTATTAGATAGCAAAGAAAAGGAAATGTCAAGAGGTTAAAATATCCATGATCTCCGATAGTTTCATTTTAAAAACTCTGACTGCATAATATCGGGCATAATATTACATTAAAAATTTCAGATTATGTCTGGTTGCGTGTATATTCTAAGCTATATAGATATTTAGAACCTGGCAGCATATTTTAAGAAACAGCATATTATAATAAATAAATATTGTATACTCTACGCTGTTAATTCCTGTTTTCTTGCCAGATAAAGTTGTTTTACTCCAGATCGAATATTTGAATCAAGCTATGGAAATGAAGTTATGCCTGACAGGAGGAGGCTACCGGTTTTGTTTTGGAAACAAACCAATCGTTGCCACCATACAAGAGAAATTGACTCTTTTTTTGCCGCCACGTATTTTAACGTTTTATAGTATACAGGGTGTTCCATATTGAATGGGCCAAAAAGAATAGCACAATAGGAATTACGAAATTGATCAATTTAACCGAAATAAATTAATTCGGAAACTACAATCATACAAGTTTTATTTGGCAACAGCGCAAATTCTTCCACTTACGAAATCGCCGCTAGAGGCGCTGTTAGTCAAAATGGCGCCTTCCACCATGCAGGAGACGGATCCTACTATGGTTTCGATTGAGGTAGCTTTTCATTGGCTCTCAGCGTCACGTGACTTCGCTTGCGTCTGAATGATGTCATAGGAGCGCGCTTAGTTTGGATTTCGATTTTTGTCTTAGCTATTGCATCATGCAGAAACCAAAATTATCTTTATCTCGAATTCATCATTCCCTTTAGAAATATCCAAATAATCGTAATTAAAAGATAATTTTGGTTTCTCCATAATGCAATAGCTAAGACAAAAATCGAAATTCAAACTAAGCGCGCTCCTATGACAACATTCAGAAGCAAGCGAAGTCACGTGACGCTGACAGCCAATGAAAAGTGACCTCAATCCAAAACATAGTAGGATCCGTAAATATGCACTACGGATCTCCTATCACGAGTGTGGTAGGAACTTGTCTACTGCGTAGACATTTGCCGTGTCACTGGAAGAGCACATGTCGAACATCTCTAAAAACTTGGATAACTGTAGCTTCAAGGTAAATTGGAATTATATAAATAAATTAATTACAGTGTTGACAGGAATGTGTTATTTCTGGCCCATTCAGTATGAAACACTCTGTAGATGGATTATTAAGTAACACTAATGATAAACCCTTCAGATGTGTGATTATGCCAAATACAGTAAAATATTTCGAAGTAGGCCCTATGTTAGTCTGCGATATGAAAATAACGGCACTTTTGAAGGTGTATATTTAAACCCGAAATTTAGACTTACCAGATGAAAATGGTATGGGTTTATGTGGAGTTTACGGTTCCCAATTACTTCGTTCCTCTTAGAATCGCCAACTCTTTGCCGCCAAGAACGGCGATGAGAGAACATTTGTTTTGGATGCGTCTAGAGGTTTTTAACGAGTGACAAGCGCGCATGCGCACAAACTGATCTTTTCATCGGTGTTTTGCTTATCAGGCTATATTGCACCACGTTTCGATTGAACTGTTTTGTTCAACTCTTCGATGCAATTGGTCGATAAATTCGAATTTGAATAAAACTTCGTTTGGAATTCTTCGGATGGAATATCGGTTCGGTACCGTGTATGTTATTCTGTGTGTTTCGTTTCTCAATGAATGAGCGAAGCTACGAGTATTCCGTTATGCTGAAAGCGAAGCCGCTGATGTTTTTTAAGTTAAAAAATTTTCCCGGTACACGCTTGAAATGCCGCAGGCATTGCTTGCGGAAATTCCAGTTTTCGGAATTTAAAAAAAAACCTAGATTACTAACATTCAATGAAAAAGCGAAGCTACTAGTTTCCTGCTATGCTGAAACCGAAGCAGCTGATGTTTTTTAAGTTAAAAATTTTTCCCGGTACGCACTTGAAATGCCGCAGGCATGGCGTGCTCCAAAGCCGGCCCGAACAAAAGTGGAGCCTGGTGCAAAGTTGATTTGCGGGGCTTTGAAACTGGTTTAGTAAAACAAAATATTTTATTGCATTAGGATTGTTTTCACGGATGTCATATGGTGTAATTTGAGTTTCGAGGTTTTGATTTTTCAATAACTGTTAATTATATATTTCGTCAGTTTGTTGTACATTTTCGGTTTTTAAAATACACCTGCTTTCATCAATTTTATATCTTTTTTTAAATTTATCAGATCCACACATGCGTTTCCTTCCATCATCTCTGTCTCTAGTCATATTCCGGAATTGTCCAAAAATAATATTAAAAAATTAAGATCAATTTTTTAGTAGTATGATTACATAGAACAACAATAAAATATATTATTTAGTAATTTTCAGTAATATATTATATTAAGCATTTCTCTTCCCTTTAAATACGAATATTTTATTTATTTCCCTACCAAACGTACGATGTACTATCATCCGTTACAACGCAAGCATAATGAAACACATTGTTTTTACTTTCTTACTCTGTTTTGGCTATGTAGTGAGATTCGAACCCCCAACCTTGCCTTGGATCGGTTGACGTGAAATGTGCACATATCGCGTGATTATATTCAAATGCATTGGCGAATCCAGGGTGGTGGGGGGCTATGGGACTGCAGCCCCTCCCAGAGCTAAACCAGAATTCTTGATTTTATTTAAAATCACTACAGCTGTTTGTTCTTAATTCCCCTTTCTTTTAAAAATAATAAAAACATGACAACATCCCAGATAGCACGTAAGTTTGCAGCAAGTTTGATTTTGACTTGTCATGGCAAAATTTGACGCGTCAAACTTGAATCGAACTTGTAGCAAGTTCGATGTGACAAGTAGCGCCACCTCTTTGCAAATCAAACTTGCAGCAAGTATGCAAAACAAGCTTCCTGCAAAGATAGCACAATAAAGAGATAATTATCTTTGTCTTTGTTTTAAAAAACATCCGATTTTTAATAGCATCTCCTAGACCGTAATTCTTTTTTATTAATTCAATAAATCAATGATAATTTGTGAAAAAAATAACTTTTTTATAAAAAAATTTTTTGAAGCATTTTCCATCTTTTTACTAAATATATCACTCTCACTTTAAAGAAAACTATATCGCCTTTTTCTTTTTTTATTTTTTTTTTGAAATTTTAACGTTTATAAACAAAATTAAATCTAAAAAACAGTCGGTGTTTGTTGATAAATAATAACTAGACATTTTGTCCCATTTTAAAGTAATTACTTTTGAACTCTAATTTCATAATTTATTCTACTAGCAAAACGTAGTTATTAGCGAAAATCGCTCTCTCTTTGACTTCAAATCGTATTCTCAACTCAAAAAATTAATGAAAACCAGAAAATAGTTTAAAATAAATCGTATACGAATCGCATCGAACGATGTTTTAGCGAAATCTATCCTCTCCTCTCAGAGTTCAGCTGGCTCAACGGTTAGCGTCCCCGCTTCGGAACCGGGAGGTCGCGAGTTCTATCCTGGGTTGTGTTCGTGTTCTGTTTTTGCTATAATTTGCAATGAGTTTGACACGGCAAACTTGCTGCAAGTTCGTTTCATGGTGACTTCGGAGCTTTCGTTAACTTGCTGCAAGCTTACTGCAAGCTTGCACACTTGTCATGACAAATTTGTGGCAAACTTGCACTCTTGTCATGACAAATTTGTGGGAAGCTTGCTGCAAACTAAAATTGCTATCTGGGATTGCTTTCTGGCTTGACAGGCTCGAAAGTTTTCCTACTTTTCTAGTCATTCCACTTGCACTCGTAGCGTTGACAGGGTCGAAAACCATTTTTGGTTACTTATTTGACTGTATCTTTTTATTAAATTATCGAAAGTATTGTAGTGCTCTTTATGATTCTTATTGGCAGGTGAGTAAAGTCTGTGAAGTTAAAGTATTTTGGTTTCCATAAGCCATGAGGTTTGATATTCGTTCATGACTATACGGAATATTTATGACCTCAGCCCCTCCCAGACCCAAATCCTGGATTCGCCACTGTTCAAATGCATGTATATTCGGATTAAAATAAAAAAATTATAATGCATTTTTAATTTGCAAAATCAGTCAGCTGCGCGGGACCTTTAGAAAACGCGGGGCCTAGTTCGGCCGCAGGGTTTGCACCGCCCTCCGGCCGGCCCTGGCGTGCTCAATATCTCGTTTTCAGATGACGCATGCGCAAGAGAGCAATAAAAAGCGCACTGCACATCCAAAACAGTATTTGGCGACGGCACATGAAATTGCGCCAAGAAAAATTGGCGAGAAGTAAGTCGGTACCATGCAATCCACATTTACAATGGTATGAAATAAGTTAGCCAAGACGAGATGCTAGCTTGGGCCGATGTGGACAATTCGGTTCCCGTCGCACTCTCTTTTGATGACGATGAAACAATCAAACATGTACTGAGAAAGAAGAAAAATAATGAAGAGAAGGGAGAGGATGCGGATGAAGACAACTCGCAGGTCAAGAAAGATGCGGAAGTTGCTTATCTTCAGAGCATTAATGATCCAACTAATAAACAACGTCCAAACAATCCATTTCGAAAGAAAACGGCATTTTAAAATTATTTTTACTTTCCATTGGACTTTATTTAAGGTATCCGACTGTGTTCGGAGACATTTTTTTGAAAAATAACTTATATATATATTTTAATGTTATTTTTCAACTGCGTATGTTTTAAAACTATGAAAATATTGTAAAATTAGGCTTTCTTTATAATATTTTTTTTAAAAAAACTGAGAAATTTGAAGAAAAATGACTAAAATATTTGCCTTACGCTAACAGCCATAGACAAAATCATATTCTAAATATACATAAATCCTTGTAGGAGTACATTTTTATGACAGTTATCTGCGTTGTGCTCTAAAATATTTCTTGTACTTCAAAATGGTTTTGAGATATAGCTGAACGTAGTTAGTAAACTGGTAATTTTTCATAAAAAATGCTTTTCGTTTATATTTAAGTACTTAAAAATAATACTTGATTTTAAAATTGACCTTGGTTTTTAGAGGAAAACATGAAGCATATTAAAGAAAACAATCTCAGAAAATTTCATATCAGTACTTGAATAACTTTTTGAGAAATCATTGTTACGGTCGACAGTTCTCCTCAAAAATATCATTTCTCAGAAAACACATTTAAAGTCTTCATGCAACATAAAGTAATGCTTACAGTTCGGTAAAGAACAGCTGTAACTCCATTTGTAATTCACGTAGAGTAAAAAGTGAGACAGTTTTAGAAATCAGATTAAACAGGCTATAAAATTAAGTCATAATTTTTTTTTTGATAATTTCATCAAAAACGAAGATTTTGAACCAGTCGGATACCTTAAGTAGGCGTAGGAAGATCATTTAATGTTAAAACTGCTGATGGTAGCGAGGAAAAGAATATTTTTTGTCTGTGCCTAAATAATAGTGATTGCATTTAATAAATCGTCACTAAAAATTGCAATTCAAGAAATGGAGATCAAATCAAGCCCAACCAAACCTGTCGCAACACTACGGAATCGATATCCACCCGAATACAGAATTAAGAAGTTGAAATTCAAAACTTATCCAACATTTGTGACTTCAGAGTTGTTTTTAATGTGATAATGTTTTTTTAGGCGGGTATAATTTCTGTAAGTTGCGTTATACATGATGTAAAAACTCTCGCGCGACTAAGAAAAAATAAATATTAAATTTTTCAGTTTATTACAAATGCTTTAACTTATTTCAAAACATTTAATGCTATTTTGGCATGATAATGCTTCTAAGATGACATTCTTTCTGCAAATAGCGGGATGTAAAACTCGTCACGTAAAGAATGCTACGGCTGATGCATTCAAGTCGGACGAAGGTATGGCAGATGAATGAAGCTTAAAACATTATCATGTCAGTATGCGTTTCGGGGAAGTTCAAATTTCTTTTAATTTTTTACTTCCTCGTATACGAAGTATACAAAGAGAAAGTATTGTAATCGTCAGATTCGAACTCGAGATTTTGACGAATCTCCACGTTTTAGACCTCCCCCGAGTCCGAGAAACACAATTTTAGAATTATGTCTGTCTATGCGTCTGTGAACACAATAACTCGAAAACTATTAGAGCTACGGGAATGAAATTTGGTATGTGGTCTTGACACACAATTTGTAGGTTTCTATCAAATTTTGGACAAAATCCGTCGGTCCGTGTTCATATAAACGCGATAACTCGAAAACTTAAATAGCTAGATGGATAATATTTGGTACACAGTTTTATCATCATGAATGTAGGCCCGTATCAAAGTGTGGTCTGTCGGACTGTATAATCGCATACTTGTACAAATTATATCTCCTAAACACTTTGTTTTAGATAAATAAAAATTGGTATGACGGTTGCTAAAATTAATTATAGATCTGTGGCCAAATTTCGGTCCAATCGGTACAAAAAAGGCGTTCAAATTGCATATTCAATTTTTTCATCTGAATCTCCATGCGCATGCGGACTGGTATAAATCTCTGTGCACGTGGAAGGATTACGTCACTTTTTCTTTGAGCCGGAAAAAGTGGAAGTATGTGATTAAATGCGTTTTAATCGGTACGCATCTCTTTGAATTTGATTCTTTACCTAAATATTTTACAATAAATCTAATCTACAATGAAAAACCTTTTGATAGTCAATGGATTCTGGGTTACAGTAGGTTCGAATTTTTTTATCCACGCGGGGGGAGGGGAACAGCACTTTTTTGGGAAAGTATACGAGAAAGTTTAGGGGAGAACACTCCCGCTGGTTGTCTCAATGGTGCCCATGGCTATATTATAGCTCTAACCCCCCCCCCCCTTGTCCCCCAAATGGGTATTGACACCCCAGGCGCCATAGAGACAAAACATTAATGCGTAGATGCCACTTTTCAAAATGAAATATAGTGGGGCGAAAAAATATTACCATGCCCCGGGTGAAATTTACCACCAAACGGTACCGAACAAACGGTAGTTTCGAGTTCTCCAAAAAGTTGGTTGTTTCGAAAGTCTCTTTACTATAAAGAGTTTACATTATTATTCACGGAATTCTTCTCAGTAATACAGGAAATGTTGTCAACATTACGAAAGGACGCGCTCTTTAGGTATGGTTTACGCCATTTAAAGTTCCGAAAGTTTCATTACTGTAAAGACTTTACTTTATTTTAAAACTTATCCGTCATTTGTGATTTCCAGAGTCGTTTTTCTATGTGATAATGTTTTCAGGCAGACATAATTTCTGTAAGTTGCGTTATACATGATGCAAAAAAAATCTCGCGCGACTAAGAAAAATTAAATATTAAATTTTCAGTTTATTACCAATCTTTAACGTATTTCAAAACATTTAATGCTATTTTGGCGATGTGCTTCTAAGATGACGATGCTTTTTCTGCAAATAGCGGGATGTAAAACTCGTCACGTAAATGCTACGGCTGATGCATTAAATCGGACGAATATGACAGATGAATAAGCTTAAAACATGCCATATGCGTTTCGGTTAGGTTCTAATTTCTTTTAATTTTTTTCATTTTTTGGTGGTTGAGATGTCTAAACAGAGAGTTGGAGAGAAGGTGACAGTCAAATCTTAAAAGCACGGCATTTAAACGAACGATAATTTCGAGTTCTCCAAAAAAAAGTTGGTTTGCCATTTAAGTTTCGAGATACTCTTATTA
>BGPR01046610.1:0-12001 GCA_013235015.1 Araneus ventricosus
TTTTTCCTTCAAAAAGAGCTTTATTTCTTGTAATAAATTGGCAAACCGATTAACCGCAACTGATCCATTGAATCTTGTTGTATGTCAACATCTCAGAATATTGGTACTCTATTTCCGTTAATAATAGTGAAAATTGTCGTTTCTGAAGACCTTGCATTTATAAAGTTGATGGCTTTTATTACAACTGGCATTACATTGGAAAATATTTTTAAACCTTGCTTCACAAATAGAACTTGATGGTTAATTATACAATGAAATTCAATTTCTTAAGCTGCTGAATAGAATCATTGCTTTTTTGCCACCATATTGGGTGCATCATTTGTTATTACAGAGACAATTTTCTGTAGGTCAATATCCATTTCTTTAAATGCTTTATTAAATTCATTAAAATATCAAGACTAGTACACCTCCCTTTTGAATATAAATTTCTTTGACTCTTCTTTCATTACATTGCCTAATTTATATCAAGAATTAATAATTTAATTAAGAATTAATTGCTAATTTATTGCAAGAAAAATCTGCTAGTTGTGCATAACCATTTACATAATCACTCTCATCTAAAGCAATTAAATATATTTCTACACACTTTAAATCATTATGTATTTACCAAGATTGTATTGTGACATATTGGTAACTCATTTATATGCTTTACAATTGAATATTTTTCTTTAAAATCTGCAAAGTATCACTACATTCTAAAAATGTTTGTTTTACAAATTCTAAGAGGTTTCCCATGGTGAGGAATGCAATAGGTTGATAGAAAAGTAGCAGCTGTAATGTTATTATTTGGAATCAAAAAAGTTTTTAAAACACTGGTTAATTTTTTAATACTTTCGATTGTCTGTTCTCTTTCACGTCTTAAAAAACGTTCGAAAAAATCAACGCATTGGGTAATTTAAAAAGCCTTTGGGACTTGATGTTTGACTTGCAATCATAGGTTTGCCACCACTGCTATAGTCAGAGTGGGAGATGGATTATGGTATTTGAAAGATATTAATGTTGAAGGCATAAGTTAATGAAATTCAATATTACAAAATTTAAGTTGTAGAAGTACCCGAGTTCAGCCATTTTATTGAAATATAACAAATGTACCAAAAAATACAGTGATCGAACAAAATTCATAAATGCTAACATTGGAAAGGTGACTGTCCATAGCAGAAGGTCTACCAGGCACACATATACGTAAACAGATATGTTAAAATTTTGAATTTATGATCGTATATTTCATCATATTTTAAATAATCCAAAATTTCTATTTTTATGAAAAATATCTTATCTGAATAAATAATACAATAAATGTGTAAATCACTATTATTAGAAGAATATGAAATAATTATATGACATTTTTCAAAAACATGAAATGTAGAAAAAAATCTGGATTGTGATGTCATCAAGGAATACAGGTAAAACGACTGTGTACGAGGGGGATAAAACTCGCTTCCGTAAAAATTTAAATCTTATCCATAGTTTGCAGAAATTTTTGAGGAAATCCATTGTAACTATGGAGAATCTGTAATGGTTGGCATGTATGAAAATTTATCTGGTTTTAGGTTAACTTAATTTTCTTATTTTCATTGTTTGTAATTTTGTGCCACTTTCAGTTTTGACTTTAATGGCTCCATTATTCCAACAATTCATAAAATCCTTACCTCAGTGAATTCCTACATTATTCCAACAACTTGGAGTGCTTGAGCCCACACATTTTGGATAATCATATGCAAGCTGTCGTACTTGTTTGTAAGTCGGACCGTAGTACATATTTGAACTTTTAATAATATAATCACAAAGTATTCTTTCTTGACCTGTGGTGAAAACTTGTTGGCATGTAAACTTGGAGCTAAAGCAGTTGGATAAAGTATCCAATGTTATGTTATCATCAAGATCAAATGTTTTACTTTATTTTAATCTATAAATTAATGTAAAATAAGTCATTCCATATAATGTCTCCAGCTGTTCTAAGAAACATGCCATCTTGAAATGCTTGCATAGCCTTAGAAATCTTTTTCTTCTTAAATCATCTTGCTCCAAATCTCAAAGTTACTTAATTAAATTAATACTTCCTTAACATGAGGGATACATTTTAACAGTTTTGAAAGGTGCCATTAAGTTTAAAGTGTTATAACTCTCTTTAGAAAAGGAATTTCTAGTTGCCAATAGTATTGTTATATGCAGAATATCTTAATTAATTTGGCGAATAAATCAACTCATCTCATTGAATATGGAGCAAGAAAAATTCAGTGATGAAAGGAAATTTCAATTTTTACTTAGGTCGCAACACATATCTCATTTCATAACAAAGCACATGGTTTGCGAAATGGAATGAAGCCTATTGCCAGAAGATGTTCTCTTTTGAAACTTGATTAGCCACCTATCAGCCGTTGAAATAGCATTTCCAGTGAAGAGAAATGCTAACTGTTGAAAGGTGTCCACCTCTCCCTTACATAAGTATTGGCATTTTAAAAATTGATTTTAATGACAATAGTCTTTAAATGTGATATCAAATATTGATGGTACATACATTATTATAATTATTTTTACTTTTTTAAAAAAAAATTTACCATGCCTCTAGTACCCTGTTCAATAATTACTCCCAAATGACGTGCAAATTAGTTTATGTCTATTTACTTATCACTGCCTATGGATCTGATTTCATATGGAACTGAAATATTGCCTGTCACACATTACCAGAATAATCAAGATGTACTTAGAAATAAATGTTTGACTTCCCTTCTGTGCTGTGCCTAAAACTAACTACAATTACCCTGAAATGTAACCTGTGCAAGAGGGTTTATTTAAACGTGTAGCTTAAATGATTATATAAGATATGCAAGAAACTTGAAACAGCATTAAAAATCATAATATTAACTCATTTTAAAATAATTTATACTTAATAGGTGTTTCTGAATGGAATCAAATTCATTCCAACAATTTTTGCTATTTGAAGTCCTCTTCTTGTCGAAAAATTTCACAATTTATTGATGCAGCAGAGCTCTTGTGTCAATTAACCAAACAATGCATATCATACAATATTAGCTAGTTGATAAATCAGTCTATCAAAGACAGTATCAATTATTTAATAGGTAAAGTTTGTTGCTTGCCTCAGTTTGCATATATACAGAAAAGAAAAAAAAATGTTGCCAAAATCTATGAATTCAGCAGCAAATTTTGCCTAATATCGCCAATAGATTTTTTTGAATCGACTGTTCAAATAAGGGGCATTTGAATTGGACATCCTGTATTATCCTGAGAAACCTATCATTAAATAGCAAGTTATTGTACTCTTAAGAAAACAATAACACTGGTGGCAATAAAAATGTAACAAAATCCCTTAAGTGTCAAATTCTTAATTGGTTTGACAGGTAAAAGGAAATAATGCATTAAATAATTAATCAAAAAAGTACACAAATGAATTTATATATGAAAGAAAAACTAAGGACAAATCCAAATTTATATTAATGTAATAAGCTCTTTAATTTCACTATTATTATTTGTTTTTTTTTATTAGGTTTTGTATGAATATATTTTTCTTTCTTTCTAAAAGAATCTATGCTTTAACAGAATATTATGTGGCATAATTCTCAAAGGAAATTTTACAATTGTATATAGACATGTATCAATTAGTGTATACAACATAAAAGAATAAGAATTCCATGAATCGGTGTTATTTTTAGACTAATATATTTGATTTTATTTCCTTATGAGGAATTTTAGACAATCTATGAAGATTATTTAAAAATAGTTGTAAAAATGAATTAAGAAACAATGATAAAGTATAATTAAGATAGTTTTTAAATTGATAACTGTACTAAATTAAAGAATTAAGCTTTTAAAATTCATACAGACTTATTACATTTTGGGTTTCATTTATTTATATTTTTTTATTTACATTGTGCAATAAATGATTTTTAGTAAATATGAGAATTGATTAATGCTATTATAGATATTTTACATAAATTACTGGATATGACTAATTTACTATTCTGTTATTCTTAACTACTGAAAATAATTTATCTGTGTGTATTAATCTTGAGAAACAACTCTCCACAAAATATTCAAAATTCTTCAAATTCAATTCACAAAATATTGACAAAAAATTCTTCAGATCTGGCAAGTTTTCAATTTCAGGATATTAAAAGCATACGAATGAGAGCAGTTACATTTTGATTTTTTATTAGTAATTTATACAGTTGTTAATTTTTCCATGATGAAGAATATTCCATTCTGCAATTTTTATATTATTATTCTTAGACGAATAATAATAATAAATACATAATATTTGCTGGATGAACATTCCAGATATGAAATTGTAGTAGCTGTTTGAAAAAATTCAAGGAGACATAAATTAAAGAGTAATCGTTAAATTAACTCAGCTAAAACTTATTTTATGTACTCTGTATGGATAGTACATATACTTGGTATACAATGCACAGGAAAATATAATGTAAAACATTCAAGCATCACTATTTATCTGTATCAATCCTTACGTTCTGAACACTCCCCGAAATCTCCATGAATAAAATGAAGAATAAAGACTAATATTAAGAGAGATTTTAAAAAAATTAAGATATGTATAATATTATGTAGGAATAAAATACCTATATGTAAACAAGTGTGCCTACTTGGGTGTTATTTGACCACAGTTGAAAATTACAAAGCCTATCATACTATAGCCTTTTTGAGGCTTCAAAACACGCAGTAATGTATTTAGTTTCTCTTTTCTTATAGGAATTTTCTATTGCAGGATTATTTTTAGAAGTTTTATCACTGCAGCCAGAAATATTTTTTGTTTATCAGTTCCTAGTAATATACTACGCCAGCGCCTACATACTACAACAGATTTCAACATGTGCAGAATCGACTGATAAGTAATTTTAAAGATGAGGAATGAAAAGTTATATAAGGTAAAAGGATGCTAAACAGATCTTTTAAGCTTATTTTAAAACTGACACAATTTCGCAATAATCAATCTAGCAGAGGTGTTTGTTTTCATACAACTAAAACAAAGCTAAAGCGTCCCTCCACTCACAGCTCCACTAGAGCGTCTCGATCCTAGAGGTCTCTGCTTGATCCCAGACCCTTTCCCAAGCGATTCCGAGTGTGTCCCTCCTTGTCAAACTTCCCCACCTACGAAAACTACTACTTGAGATGGATTCGCCCATCCCATAGGGAAAGAGTTTGGTATACAGACGCTAGTAACTCGAAGTGGTTCTTTAATTTACAAGGACGAGGGAAATGGGTTTAGGGGGAAAGTATGCATCTTTCAAAACCCATACAACTCAAAATTTCCGTTTGGACACCACTTTCAACCCCTGTAACAGTTTTTTCCTAACTCCACTCGTGTATCAAATTAAGTCATTTTTAAAATAATAATCTAGAATTTAGTCATTCATAGACGTCACAACCCGATGCAAAAATGATCAGCAATCCATTAACATCTCAAGTATTCTATGATTCTCTTATTTGAATCAATATGACAACACATTCCAAAAATCGAAGGGGGTCATCTAATTAGATGGTAGAGATAGTATGATCTGATAGATTTTTGAGTATATTTAAATTTAAAGCCTCAAAATAAAATAGAATTTTTAAAGTTATTCGTTTACAACAGAAAAAAATCAAGGAAAAAATAATTAGAAGATAGAAATATCAAATAAACTCAAATAAAATTCAAAATTAATTTATGTGAAACTAAACTTAAAAGAATCCAAATAAATTTTTAAGTTATTCGTTTTAAAGAAAAAAAATTCAGGAAAAAGATTATAAAGCCTGGAATCTCAATGGAACTCAAATAAAAGTAAAAGTGTCTTTATTTGCAAAGAGATCTAAATTTGGAAAATTACTGGTTTTTAAGTAAAATTCAGATTTAAAAAAATTCAGGGAAAAACAAATATGAAACAAGAAATGTTTCATATTTGGAAACAAAGAATGTTTCAAAAACTCAAATTTAATTCAAAATTTGTTTATTTGCAAAAAATTTAAATTTTAATAAATCAAAACAAAATGTAAAATTTGTTTGTTTTCAAGTAAAATTCATAATTAAAAACAAAAATTAGTAAAAAAATAGTGATTTAAATTAATTTTAGGCCTTTTGAGGGTCAATTGAAGATCCTCTTCGGCGCAGAAGTCCCCTTCTAACATCATACGGAAACTTTGATATGATTTACTACAACATAACTGTGAATAGCAGAATTTCAGGTTTTACAACAAACAATGCAATTACATTCATCAAATCGAAAACTAAAAAAAAAAGTAATTTCAATCGAGTCTGCAGAAGTCCCCTTTTAAAATCAAACGGTTTACATACGGTGTTCTTTCATTTCTATTTGTTTATTTATTTAGTGGAAGCTGGTATTTCTTTTTTATAGAGCTTCTGTATTTGGATTTATTAATATCAGAAAAAAATCGTTTTCTTTCCTTTTTACTGTATTAAGGTGTTTAACTTCATAACGTTTGTTGGGGAAAGTAAGTGACAATATTTGTTCAAGAAAACGGAGGCAGGCCGTATGAAAATATATGGATCCTGAGGCTTCACATGACATCACTTCTCTCCGACCTGGAAATATCTCATTATTCGAGATAGCCCGTGCAACGTCGGTCCTCACAACTAGTTATTCTTTATTTTGCACCTGCTTTTATCTATAGATTTCTAATAATTTCCTTACAAATTTCGCAGTTTGCGCAATAAAAGATCGCCATGTAACTGCTAACACTCAATGTTTGGATTTGCACAGTTTTATTGAAATGTCGATTTTCAAGATATGTAGTTGTAATTATTAATACGCAGAAGAAATGTAATCAGAAAAAAATTCCTCAAAAACAGTTCTGTGAGCTTGCCATGATGATATTAGCTTAACCAAACAATTCTCGATAACAAGTCCGACCGCTGATATAGCGAATAGCGTTTTATTCTGTTTTATGGCACTGCTTTAAAAGCATTGTAACGTGTAAAGATTTTTCTTCTGTCTAAGGATTTTGTAATTATTTGAAAAATATCATTATTTGCTGAATAAAATATCAGGCGTGTAAAATAAAGTTCGTTTCAATGATTGTAAAAATTTGGAAACAAAATATTTAGAAAAAAAAATATTATTATTAGTTACATTTTTTTTAAAAATAAAAACGTATACAGGTATCGTTTCATGTAGGGTAAAGAAAACAGTTATTGACCCTTTTTATTTTTAAAAATTTTAAATTAGTGTGTCATTAACTTTCCTAGATTTTAATAACTGTCCTGTTTTATTCTGGTACTTTCCTCAGTATCGTGTGTTTTATTGCGGCCTTCACAAAAGTCTTCTCGCGAACAATAAATTATTCGCTGTCCTCAATTTTTAAAAAACGAATTTTAACTCGAAATTACTTTTCAGTTTCCCAATGTATCAGTATTTAATTCATGGATTCTTGTCAATCATAATAAAATTAAGATGAGAGTCTTCTAGAATTCAAAGCATCAATAGCCATCACTGATACAAATGAATGAAAAAGAAAACAAAGTAGACCCAGTTTAAGTTCTGAATATTAGCCACCACCGTAAAATGCCAAAAATCTGATTCAGAGTCGCTTCTGAAATCAGCCTAGACTCTGTGGGACACTATCCTTAACCAGCGGGAGTGGCATCCCCTAAACTTTCTCGTATACTTCTCAAAAATTTGTCATTTACCCTCGCCCTGCGTGGATAAAAATATTCGAACCTACTGTAACCCAGAATGCAATGACTATCAGGAGGTTTTTCATTGTAGATTATAGGGATTGTAAAATATTTAGGAGAAGAATCATATTCCAAGAGATGCGTATGTTTTAAAACTTAGCAAATATTTATTTTCTATCACAATCTAGCAAGCTCCGCTAATATGAGGGCGTGCGCCAGCGAAAAGAAAACAGGAGAAAACGATCTTGTTCGCTATCGCTGAATAGCTTGCGCATGCGCAGAGATTGCTTCCAGTACGCAAGTAAAAAGATTGAATATTATGCAATTTGAACGCCTTTTTTTTAACCGATTGAAACGAAATTTGGGCACAGATCTATAATTAGTGTTACCAACCGTCATACCAATTTTTATTTATCTAAGTAAAAGGGTTTAGGAGATATAATTTTTACAAGTATGCGATTATACAGTCCGACAGACTATCAACCCTTCGACGGATTTGGACCAAAAATTTGATATTGTTACGAACATAGAAAGTCGCTTCCCAGTAATGTTAGTCTTATGCTTTACAGGGGTAAGTATGGGATAACTAGTAGTGTCTATTCCGGGACCCCTGACCGTGGCGACGAATTTGGCGACAAATCAATGATTCCAGAAAATGCGACCCTTTTCTCGATATCTCTATAAGGAAAGAAAATACTCTCGAATGTACGAGAAAACTCCATGTGACGTCACGGCCTATCGGGGAGAATATATAATGGCCGCACTTGGATCAGAGGGGGTGTGTTGATCCACTGGAACGACTTTGGAGTTTCGTCTGTAGTGCGAGCTAGGAAGCCGGTGAGCTGAGCGCTATTGAAAGAGCTGTTATTGCCGTTATTAGTGATTTGCTGACTGTTTGTGTTGCTAAATCTCAGAGTGCTGAATTGTTATTACCTGTGATTTGTTATCTGCTTACGTTGCTAATCTGTGCAAGTTCTATTGTTTCCTGTTACCTGTGCTACGTGTTTTCCTGCACATTTGTGAATAAACCTTCAGTCTCCATTATCCTGCGTGTTGGACTGTTTACACCATACACCCACAGAATGATTTTCGCAACACTGGTGCCAGAAGCGGAGTAATTGTGTATGGTGAATACAAGATCTAAGACGAAGATGGCTGTGAACGCTGATCTATTTGCTCTGCTAGCTGAGATGAAGAAATCAAGGAAATGAAGGATCAAATCCAAGGTGTGAAAGGAAAGATTGAGGAAGTAGAGGGTAAAGTTCAAAACAGGATCGAGGGGAGTTGAGGACAAAGTTAAAAGGAAGATCGAGGAAGTGGAAGACAAAGTAGAAGGAAAGATAGAGAAAGTCGAAGAAAAAGTTCAAGTGAAGATCGGCGACCTAGAGAAGAGGCTAGTGAACTCGAGGACAGACCAATAAATTTCCCGGCAAATCAAGAGCTCACGAATTCCAGACGAACGGTCAAATCCCTGACATTCGACGGACAAACGTCTTGAACTGTTTTCAAAACTCAGTTTGACCTTGTGAGCTCTGCGAACGGATGGAATAATCTTGTGAAAGCCAGTCAACTAGTGGCCTCTCTCCGAGGATCAGCGGCGGAGGCTGTTAAAGGAATACCTTCTGAAAAGTTGACGGACCTTACGACCATCGAGAAAGCTCTAGAAGCCCGATTCGGAGATAGTCACCTTACCCAGTTTTATAGGACTGAATTGAAGACGAGACGGCAGAAGCCAGTAGAAAGCCTTAAGGTATTAGCCACAGATGTGGAGCGACTAATAAGGCTGGCCTACGTCGAGTGCCATCAGGATGTCCAGAACAGCCTAGCAGCCCACAGTACTTTGTTGACGCTATCAGAGATGAAGATACTCAGCATGCAACAAGGTTGTTGGATGCCAAAGACTTGAAATCTGCTTTGGCATATAGCATGAAATATGAGGCTGCGAAAACTGTTTCCAAAACATCCCGAAATGTAAGATCAATAGACATAGAGGATGGTACCGGGAAAGAAAAAGATGAAAAATTCGACTGTTTACTGAAAACGTTGAACAAATTATTAAACAGTCATATTGCTGGGAAGAAGAACACTCCTCGACGAAATCCGAACGTGACTTGCTGGAAGTGTAACAAAAAGGGGCAGGTACAGAGAGAGTGACAGACTATTTCACACAACCAGGAAAACTAATGTACGGCCGTCCTTCGGGGCGAAGTCTGCCTTTTCTCAACAAATCCCCTGAAGAAGGACTGAACGTTTCTGCACTTTGCGGGGGAAGAAATGGACTCTACTCGGAAGGATTTATTTGTGGTATACCTTGTTTGATGTTGGTGGACACCGGTGCCGATATCACTCTCGTAAAAACAGACTTGGCCCAGAAATTGAAGGAGAAATTTATTTACACGGCTCCTAACATTTCTTTAAAGACCGCTACCGGTGAAAAGGCGAAGATACACGGGAAACTGGATGCAACAATTGAATGTGGATCCAGAAAATTCCAACACAGAATCTACGTAGCTGACATCACCGATCCCTGTATTCTCGGCTTGGATTTTTTACAAAAATTTAATTTCACGGTAGACCTGGAGAAGAACGAGATACGGACAGGAGGAGAGGAAATTCCTTTGCTTTCAGAGCATTGAAAGTTATGCTCTGTATTGGCTAAAGGGAAAACCATTATACCAGCAAGATCGGAATGTCTTATCCAGGGAGTTCCAGATGTTTCTGGATAATTCAGATACGCCGTAACGGACTTTCCTACCCAAGTTTCCCAGAAAGGTGTCCTTGTGGCGACCACACTCGTTGATTTAAAAAGAGAAGTTCGAGTTCTGAATATGGACAATAAAGCCAAGACCGTGGACAAAGGAGCGGTTATTGAGACGTGTGAGCCAGTTGTAGTTATCGTTGCTTGTCCGCAAGAATTTTCCGAATCACTAAATCTCCTCTCGATCTTGGAGAATCTTGAAGGTCTTAATGAAGAACAGAGAACAACAGTGAGAGAATTGCTCCAAGAATTTCAGAACTTGTTTTCTGCTAGTGACTCTGATGTCGGCCGCTGTAATATGACTCAATATAGAATTAATCAGATAATCATCCACAAATCAAGCAATATCCAAGACGTTTGTCTCTTGCAAAGAAAGAGGAAGCGGAGCGCCTAGTTAAAGAGATGGTGGATAACGGAATAATAGAAGAATCGTCAGGACCTTGGGCTTCGCCTTGTAATGGCTTCCCATGTGTGTGATATGCTATTCAGTTCAATGATAATCCAGTTTGTCTTTTTTCGATTTATTCACGACACGCACACATATAAACACCATTACGACAAAAACATATAAAATATAAACATCACATAGCTTAGAGCTCGATTAAATCCACATCCGCCTGGGGGCAGGGTCAGAAGGTATCTGCTAGTGAATCCCTTCGGGCGTGGGGATGAAAGTTCTATTTTTCCCTTTCTAGGGATTGCTGTAGCTAAGTTGCCACATCCTCCCGCCCCGATGAAGGAATTCATCACAGCAATATTGCAATACATAAATTCAAAATAACAATATACGATTTCAAAATAACAAATATGAATCCAAAATACAATCCAATAAAATGTTCGTTAGGAATACAATGAATTCTAACCATAATAAAATTCAAAATAATTAATTACTAAAACTACAATTTACTACACAATAATAACATTAATCACAATAATCAATTAAAGAAGTAACTTACTCATTTGACAATTTCAAGATTATATAACAATTGTATTGGACGTTTTATTATACCTGTGGATGTTTTTATTGTGGCAGATCTTACTTTAGAGTCACGTCCTTTGTGAACATCAATTACTTTTTCAAGCTTCCATAGTTGCCTTGGAACCTTCTCTTCACCTATTAAAACTATATCATTAACATTAAACTCAGTTTTCACCTTTACATTTTTGTTCAAATTTGCACCTTTTAACTGAAGAAGATATTCCCTCTTCCACCTTTTCCAAAAATTATTCAGTATCTTTTCCCGATAAAGATATCTTTTGATTAATTCTTTTTTTACCTTTAAATAATTCAATATTTCTCCTGCCTGACCAATTAGGTAAGGCAGTTAATCTTCCAGTTGCGTTAAGTAGATTATATAAATGGAACGCTAGGCTCGTTATACATGTTACTGACGTGAATTGATTTATAGTCTGTTTCAAGCCAAGAAATAGTTTGGTAATTCCTTCAAGAAACCAATACTTACCTAAAATTTTCCTCAAATTTAAATTTATTATTTGACCATTCGCTCTGAAATATTCACCCTACATGCAATAAGTCAATTACAATGTATCCACTTTATAGTTTTTTTACCAAAAAATAATTTCTTGTACTGAATTTT
>BGPR01046611.1:0-12000 GCA_013235015.1 Araneus ventricosus
ATACATGAAAATTTTATTGTAAGAGGGCGATCACAATTTTTCTTCCCAGTTATACGGAAATTCCGTTATTTAACCCTCTGACTTCTAAGAGTTCTCAAAATCAGAGTACAGTTGCATACGGAGGTTTGCTTACTTATTGATCTCTGGAATGGATTCGTCCGCCCCGTTCCCCCTTTTCTCTTCAATACGGATGGTGGGAGATATGAATGGCAGGCCTCTCATCTCTCCCCTAAGGGTCCCTTTAGTGACCACTCGCCCAACTGCCTTCTCCCCCTTTCGGAACAGCAACCGGCCGAAATCTGCCCCACTAGTATAGAAATTGCATGGCCGGTTACGGCCGGCTTAGGAGTCAGAGTGTTAAATGCCACGTTATGTAGAAACATTATATACAGGGTGTCCAACAAAGGACTCCCTCATTTTAAAATTAAATAACTCGGCAACGGAGATCGATATAAGAACGAAACCAGTGATATGCTTAGTCTGAAAGCCGTAAAAATCTGATACAAAAGTTTCAAAATTAGTTATAAATGTTGCCGACAGGTGGCGCTGTACGTTGTAATCACAGTTCAGATTTCGAGAAGAAAGCTATAAACTGCCATTTGCAAGTAATCGTTGCAATCACATCACAATCGATTCAAATTAGGCATTTTTCGTGCTTGCCAAGGACAGTTTATAGATTTCTTATCGGATTCTGAATAGCTATTACAACCTGCAGCGCCACCTGTCGGCAACATTTATAACTAATTTTGAAACTTTTGTATCAGATTTTTACGGCTTTCAGACTAAGCATATCACTGGTTTCGTTCTTCTATCGATCTCCGTTGCCGAGTTATTTAATTTTAAAATGAGGGAGTCCTTTGTTGGACACCCTGTAAGAATTGCTCTTTTTAGGTTCAGTTTAGCTAAGTTAACGTCCCGTTTTGAAGCAAGCGGGCTAATTTGGGAAGGACCTCATAATTTTGAGCCACAATCAGATGATGAAGACGATACAGATCCGCATCACAACAGCTGGAGGACGTTTGGCCGCTGCTTATGATTTAACGTGCAACAGACCCAATACACTATGGATCTTCAGTGGAATCGGGTTTCGAACCTGGAACCTTCCGGCTCCGAGGCCGACACCGTACCACTAGGCCACCACGGCCTTTGCTCTTTTTAGGATAGCTGTTGCAGTTTTGCACCAGTCGTATAAAAACTATGATATCAGAAATCCGTGTTTCGGAATGGTTTACACTATTGCAATACTTTCTTGCACTGTTTCCGGTTTCATTAATATAACTCCTTTAACATCAATAATATACATTTCTGTTGTTACTTACAAACTTTCATGATTTTTACACCACTATTTTTCCAGTAAGCTAACTATCTAGCTATCTACTATATCAGTAAGCTATCCCATTAAGTATCGCAATCAGCTAACTATTAGGTAATCTATTAAACAAAGTAGGTATAATTTTTTTCCTCAAAGTTGGTGTCTTATTTAATCTTAATAAGCACAGAGCAGAACTTTTAAATCTGACACCCCATTTGCAAATTACAAGATCACTTTGGGGTTTAATTCTTTTTGCTTTAGGGTTTACTAAGTTCTTCAGATGCTGCTGCGTTTAGTTAAATTCTTCAGTTAAATATTTTTAAAAAGTCTCATATGATCCAAAGATTAACATGCTGACATAATTAAGATAAGTAAGAAAATTTTAAGTAACCACCACGCTTTTAGAAGCTCAAAGAGCTCCTCAAGCATAAATCTAATTACTCGGTCCCTCTTTTGAATTATTCGTGCATGCAAAATGCTTCTTTTTTCTCTGTCCGACACTTTTTTGACGACATTTTTTAGAATTCAGGGGCAATAACCTCGAAACGACAACCCTCAAAATGTTTTTCTTGCTGTACTGAGATGCATGTATTTAGCCTGACAAGCTGTTTAAAAAATTAAAATTCAGCGATGAAAAATGATGTCGTTTTCTTTCCTTACTGTGAGCGTAGTTCTGGTGCTCAGCGTAGATGATGAAGATTAATTCTAATGTAAGATATCCGAGTGGGCGCATGATGTGAGGGGATATGCATTAGTCGATGCATGAGAGCTCAAGGGGATATTGTTAATATGAAAAAGTCGCAAAGTATAAAGATCAATATTTTAATATCTTAATGAATTTATGCTTCTGTTTGATAAAGGCGTCAAAAAGCATAATAAAAGTAAATTACTTTTAAAAGATTTCTAAATAATATCAATCAAAACTGTCTTATTTACTTAAAATTATTGTTAAAAGTAACTGATAAGTTATTTTTCTCTTCAAGAAAATAAATCGTATTTATAAATATCTTAGTACATTAGGAATTTTTTACAACAAATATTATTAAAAATTCTGTTCATACTTTAAATGACAACAGAGATGTTAAAAACCAGAAAAAATTAAAAAAATAGAATACCTGCGACATAAATATGTCCAAGAAAAATACCCGTACCTTTTTTTTTCAGATAAACATTTGCATCACGAAGTATAAAAAATAGAACCAGGTGAGAAAGGAGAGGGTCAACATATACTAAGAAATAAAAAAATCTTTAATCGAAGTACAAGATATACAGAATGAAATAGTCTATGGAAAAAACTTCATATTTTCATTTTATTAGAAACCTCAATCTACTGTAGTATGTTTGAGTTGCCATTGTGGATGACTATCGAGTTCTATTGACATTCTTAGAGTTAAAATTCTTTTAAAAATATCGATTTTATCGATATATCGACCATCACATTCCTTAAAAGTTACTTTGGATAATTTGTTTTCATTATAAATATTAAAGACCACCAGAAATTTTTATATTAGAAACGTTAGTAAAATTGTAAAAAAGTCTAGAACTTACAGATACTTTGTTTTTATATTTTAAGCCTAAAGGTGAAATGAATTAACATGAGGTCAAACATTTTTGTATATATGATATTTTAAGAGTGGAGAAACCGTCCATACAAATAATGGTAGGCTCTTTTAAATTGTTTTGAACAAAAGAATACCACTTACAAATTTTAATCAGAAATAAAATTCAAAATAATAGATTGAATCTTAATAACAACAATGAAAAATTCAAGATTTATTTAATTTCCTTCAAAACAATTCATTCTAGAATATAGTTATGTAAAAAGAAAATGTGATGAAGATTGCGTAATGAAAATTTTTTACTTAATCTCTTATTCAAAATAAAAAGATTAGTTTGACAACAAACTGGTATTCAGAATGAATGAATTGACGAGTTCTTCCCAAAAATACTATTTCAGAGGCAATTGAATTCAATTCATAAGATACACTTCACATACAACACACAAACTTAATTTTGAAATTCATAACGAATATTGTAGGAGAAAAAAAGGCATTCTAATATAAACACAGCTTTAGACAATTTGAAATTAAATGCAAAATTGCACAGAACGTGTCAGCTGATATGCACAGTTACATATTTCATATGGCTTTGAAACCGCATAAATTAACTGAAACCATTAATAGAGTTGGGATATCAAATTTGCAAGTCGACTGCACGATTCACAAAGGATACAGAAGACAAAGCACTTGATAATGCGTAATTTCATGGAATACAGAAGACAAAGCACATGATAATGCGTAATTTCATGGAATAAATCTATCTGGTAGTCTACGATTTGTGCACTGGAAGAACTGAAAGTCAAAATGTCGCTGATTTTTTTAAATTATAAAGATTACACATACATAGCTAGAATTACTTTGGCTTTCATTGCTGTCGAAACTCATCACCCTCATTCCAGTCGTTTACCCTCAAATTGCAATTATTGAAAGTGAAATCAATATCTTCTTCCTCTAGTGACGTATCATCGCATCCATGTTCTTAACAGAATTGTGTAAACAAATGAAACCGTCAATAATTAAAACACTGATTAAGATCTTGATTTTTCAGTTTGTTTTTTGCTTACCAACAGTTAACGGCTTACAATGCTAAATTATGAATGATAGAATCGTAAACAGCTCTAATTTTAAATTATTGTATTTGCACTAAATTTATATTATTGTATTTGCACTAAATTTGTATTATTGTATTTGCACTAAATTTATATTATTGTATTTGCACTAAATTTATATTATTTTATTATATTATTGTATTTGCACTAAATTTATATTATTTTATTATATTATTGTATTTGCACTAAATTTATATTATTGTATTTGTACTAAATTTATATTATTTTATTATATTATTGTATTTGCACTAAATTTATATTATTGTATTTGCACTAAATTTATATTATTGTATTTGTACTAAATTTATATTATTGTACTTGCACTAAATTTATATTATTGTATTTGCCGTCCTCGTCATCTGACTACGGTTCAAAATTACAAAATAGCCCTCGTGTTGCTTCAAAACGGGACGTTAATATGACTGAATTAAACTTGAACTGTTCACCATCCAAGGCTATGTTTGGATACATAATAAATGACAAACTGAAAAGCATTTTGAATCAGAAGAATTATTTTCTATTTTTATTTATTTATATCAACTTGACATAAAAGTCACTTAGCAGCTATTGACTTTAATTAACCACTCTGTTAGGTTGATATGCAAGCGCTTAGCAAAGCTTATGCTTGACTCTCTAGCGGCGATGTAACACTTTTCTTCTATAATGCTCTGGTGAATGAGGTTCCTGTTCATTGACTTAACATGGTAACCAACTCTGAATTGGCCTAACAGTTCCCTCGATGGATCAGAAGCATTTTTTTACTTTATGGCCTTGGGGAGGATCTAACAAATCTGACACCAAAATTATCCACCAAAGTCATGGAAGGAGGTTAGATACTGGTATAAGAAAATTGTGAGCTTTATTTATGTTAGATGGTGATGGTATCTGAAAACCTTCTCTAAGTAAATAGCAAGAAAATGTAAATTTTTAGGGGAACATTTTAGAAAATTCTGCGACAACTGCATTTATTTTAACATATTCTACTTATTACATGAAACACGTTCACAGATTATATTTAATTAATTTTTTTATCGCGACAAAATGTAGAATTACAATTTCAAGAAAAAAAATTAAACTTAACTTAAATGATTATAACATCTTCGCAGATAAATTACATAACAGCAAGATAATAAAAATTCACAATGATAAAAAAAATTATGTTATTGATTAATGAGCTGAATATTTTTTTAAATTCTACCCAAATGCATTAGATAACATTATAAATGGATATTAATAAAACGTTACTGAACGTTCTTACTGAAAATTTAATCACAAATAATGTAATGATTTGACAACTTTTTAATCAAAGAAAATTGAGTTTCATTGTTTTTAGTATTTCTATTTGTTGTTTGCCGTATTGTAATAATGCATTCTCAGAAATGCAGGAATAAGATAATGGGTATGTTTTACACGTTGTTGACGGCTAAAGAATTAGACGCAGCCTCAGGAGATAATGAGTCGGCGTGTCAGGCAATTTATCATAAAAGCAGCTAATGAAAACGGGTTTTAGTCATCTCCAAATTAATTTGACACTACTTTTATATCGTAAAGTTCATTGCCCTTTTCTTGATGCTTTCTTGGGCCAATAATATAATTAAACATAAATTACTAAATAAGATAAAAAAGCTTCATTTTGAATGAGAGACATTTGTCATTTTTTATGATGGTTATTTACTGATTCATATATTGGGTTAGAATTAAGGCATTGGCATGCAATAAGTGCCCTGTGGGGGGTAAACAGAGCGGGCATAAAAATTTCAGTACAGGAGTATAAGAGACACAAATATTAATTTAATTTATGTATATAAGGTAAAGTACTGTAAAGAGTTTAAGGTAAGAAATGGTCGCTTTTAAACAATGCTTTGTAAAGATGGAATTTTATAATCGATTTTTCACTCACTTCCTAAATGTGTTAGAGATTTGAAATCGATTTTTTTGTGTATTCTGGATGACAATGAAGCATTTTAGTAATGTTACAACTTAATTGCCACTTAATTATTAATTTAATTAAATTTTGATTCCACACCAGTGGCTCCACCGTGTAGTGATTTCCAGAAACAAAAGATTTCAAGATTAAAAAGTAGAAAATAATTAGAAAAAATTTCTGCTGATTAGTTTACTAACAAAAGTGTGTTTTAAAAACAGTTTTTATCAAATTGTTTTACTACTTGTTTCTTTTATTAACATTCTTTTTATCATTTTTGTTCATTCATTACCCCATATTCTAAAATGCATGCCAGGGAGATTTGGCGTTTTATGACAGCTAGTTCTTTTTGCTTTACCATGCTGTTTTTTTTAGACCCACACCGACTAGCCTAACCAAACGGGTGTAAGGCCTGCAACGGTCGTCGGGGAGACAACAAGTTAAATTTACCAAACTGTGAATACTGATACTTTATTTCTGGCCAATCTGTTCATATCAGTGGCGTAGCCACCGGGGGAAGGGGGGGGGAACAAATGTCCCAGGCGCCAGTCTAAGGGGGCGCCACGAAGAAAAATAGTGCGTTCACACCACTATTTTAATGTCAAATATAATGAAGGGAAGAAAAAGTTGCGCCATGACCCCTTGCTAAGTCCCTTATGACGACTGAGGACGAAATAATCATATAATGCCTGGGGCGAAACTTACCCTCGCTACGCCACTGGTTCATATCACTGAGCACCCATTAAATTGGTAAAGGCTCCACTAATTGGTAGCAAGACACGGGGATGAGAGACTGATGTATCCTGTCCAAAATATTTCACAATGAGTTAAGTATACAGAACATATTCCAAATTTACCTACTCAAGAATATTTAAATGACTACGCAATGTTTCTTCAATCCAATTTAGAAAATTGCATTTGAAATGACTTTATATACCTCATAATCAAATTACCACAAGAATTTTGATAAACGTTTCACGAATAGAAAATGAAATGGCTTTTGAAGTGCTCCTACCTTCCAAATCCCTTATCTAATAAACGAGGAAATTAAATAAAGCCATCATAATGGCTTTTACGAAACGGTTTATATCCTACCGAACTTCAAAGTAAAGAAATAAATGCAGTCAGGAAGCGCTTCTGTCCCTTCTGAATTCATAAGCTATTAAAAAGGCGTATAAAACTTTTATTAAATCCAAATTCTAAATAAAAACTTGCCTGAAGGCTGCAATTTTGATTCTTCGTTGCAGTTTTTTTCGTTAGAGAACTCGCCTCGATAAGGGACTTAAAAGCCATTTTAATAAATAAAGAAGCGGGAGGCTAGAGGTAAACAATAGAAGATTAGCCATCAGGAGTTGATTTTGTCAAATTAATTGAGTTGGACAAATTAATTAGAAATATAGAATTAAATTCAATATAACTTTGGAAATTCAAATTTTAATTTGGAATTTGCAGATAAATTTTAAATGTCAAGAGATGATTAATGATGTTTATAAACAAGTAAACTGTAAGTAATTTCGTATTTTCAATGTACTGGCTTTAAATTGCAGTCTGTGTTTTTAACTAAGTCATTTATTTCAATATTCGGTTGTACACTTGTGTGAAACAGACAGTCAATAAATCATAATAATATCAACCAGGAACAATTCTGTAATTTTTTATAGCTAATGTTACAGACTGTTATACTTTATATTTAATTTTACGTTCAGTATGATTAATTTATACTTCTTTAAAATACAGAAGATTTATGTTTTTTGTATTGTAAACATTATGTTATTACTTTTAGCTAAATTGAAAGAGATATTCGTTTAAAATTAAAAATGTTCGTCCGGAATAATTTTTTAACTGTATGTGTTATATGGAAATATGTTGCCTTTGAATATATTTCCATAAAATCATGAATTACGTTCAGATCGGAATATAAACCAATTACATAAAAAGCATTTTGAAATAAGATATTATTCTGATATTTCTAATGAGTTTTTGATGCTGTTTTCCTCTATTCAAAATTTTAAGTCCTTTATTAAAACACCCCTGGAAAATAAATCTCTGCAGCAGAGGCAAACACAGCAGTTTAAAGTGTTACAGAGCGCCCAGATCATGCAATACCACCTTTGTTAGTATCTACTCAATACCAAATGGGTATATAGGTCCTCAAAGTCCGAATCAATTTTCTTCTCAGAATATGGACACTTTCCAGAGTTTCAGATTAATTAACAAAAATTATGCAGCTTCGGCAGAATAGGCACGGCTCTACACTATGCTGCAAAATGCCTCCTCCCTATTTCTTGATCTTATGAGGAAACCTGAAAAATCCTCCTGCAAGAATGGATAATCATTCTTCGGATATAAAGCATGTCGTATAATTTGATTAAACCACCTCCTCCTTTAGGCGACTTAGCAGTTTTCCACTTATTCAACAAGTAAAAAAGTTAGTATTATTATAAATTAAGCAAATAGATCATTCAAATCCAAACCCAACGAACAGTGCATTAAAATACATCTGCCTTCGGGAAATTAGGTTTCTTAATGCTTTTTTGAAATAGTAAAGCTTTATTGGACGAACATATTAATGAAGTATTGTTACACAAGAACTAATGAAACATCAAATCTGAATATAGGACGAAAACTTTAACATTATTTTAATATGTTTTCAACGCCGCTTGATTTGCTTAACATAAATGAAAGCAGTACTTAGTAACTCAATGTATAATGTGTCCTGTAATGTGTAGATTGCAAAATTGCTACAAGTGTTTATATCAAAGAGTGTTCCTTTTCTCCCTTTTATAGAGACTTTCATTCCATATTGAGAATCGTCTCTTGAAGCAAAAGATAAATAGCTTTCCATATCCACAATTGCTTAAAGAATTAATGACATGGGTATGAAGTGGTGTTTTGCCTATTCGAGTGTCAGAAAACACTGTAACTCAAATGTGAAAATAGTTAAATGGTTGTAATTTAGATAGAAAACCTTAAAATCAATTTACTGACATGTATTAAATTTCGGACCAAATCTGTTTGTAGAAAGAAGGAATTATTTTCTTCCATTTGCTTTGAGACTAAGCTAAAAGGAAAGAATTTACGCAAAATGTATCAACCTTCATGTTGCCTATTATGTTGAATGAAAATGTATATATTTATAACAATTTTTTTGCACATTTTGCTTAATGAAAATTCATGCAATTAAATTTTTGTTGATTTAAAGAATTAGCTTTCTTAATATGCATAACATTCTTTTCTGTTGCCATTAAGGAATAATAATGTAGCTGATAAACATTTTTTTCCTCTGAAAATTTCCACCTAGAGCTATTTTACAGTCTTAATAAGCATAATTCCAAGGTCTGATAAGGTCTGACTGCCCATTCGCAAACTCCAAGAGCTTTTTATGATTTAATTCACACTGCTTGAGGGCTTGCGATGTTCTTCAGACGATGCCCTTAAGTTATTCAATTAAATATTAAAAAAATCTCCAATGATCTCCGTGATATTGTACCCACAAGATTAAGGCAATTCAGAAAATGCCAATATTTTTTTAAAAACTGAAAGTGCTTCCTAAGTATAAATATAATTAGTGGCGCCTCTTTGGAATTATTCGTGAATGTAAAATCTCTTTTTTCTTTTTCATTTTCAGGCCCCTTTTTAACATTCAGGGGCAATAAACTCTTTAACGGCCAATTACATGCTGCTTCTCTTGCTAGAAACTGATGCATGTATTTGCGAAGACAAACTATTAAAAAGAAATAAAATTAAGCGATGAGAAATGATATCTACTTCACTGCGGTGGAAGTAGATCTTGTGTTAATTGTAGATGATGAAGATAAAATCTATTGAAAGATATTCGAGTGGGCGTGTGGTCTGAGGGGGCATTCATTAGTCGATGCATGTGAACGAAAGGAAATGTTATTAATGTGAAAATATCGCAAACCAGAAATTTCAACATTTAAATATTTGAATGAATTTACGCTGCAGCTTTGTGAATGTGTCAGGAAGCACACATAAAAATTAGTTTTTAAAAAGGGTTGCGAATAAGGATAATAGAAACCGTCTTATGCTTTTAAACAGCATTAATAATAAATTTAAAAAATAACAGAATTTTTCTTTTGATATTATAGTGAGATATAATAGTGAGATGCCCATTTTCTGCTCATAATATAAATTTGGGAAGGAGAATTCTTCGGAAAATCAGTTCCTATGTTTTGTTAAATTATTTAAATCGATTATTTCTATGTGTTATTAAATTTTTTTCATTTGTTTTATAAAACAAATTCAGGGCCATTGTCTTCAACGTCTTTATTAGTTTTCCCATCTTGCTGGTTTTGCCATTTTGCCATCTTTCAGAAATGAGTACAAAGATCCTGATTTATTTTTGCAGATTGTTACCAGATTACAAATTAGATGTAAGCTCAGAAGAAGATAAACGGTAGTTGTGTTCTCATTTTATCATAAAAGCAGATAATGATTTTCTAATGAATGATTTTCTAAGCAACTAATGAAAACGCAATTCAGTCATCTATAAATCCAACGCCATTTTTACATCTTAAAGTTCATTACATTTTTATTGACACCCTCCGAAAAGTATAAATAAACGTAAATAATGCAGATAGAAATTTCATTTGCAGAAAAATAATTAAGGTTCCTAAAATGATTTATTGACATTTTAATCAGGTTTGATCCACTGATTTATACGCATGATACATCAGTATGTATTAAACTCTTCATTCTGCAGTGATTTGACATTTGTATCATTATTTTTGAATTCTTTAATTAATTTTGAATAATTTAAGAATTTATGTACTGCATTGTAACTATTTATTAACTGCATACCTGGAACAATTTTTAACTTTTTTATTTTTTTTTATTTTGAAGAAAGAAATTGATTTAATAAAGATATGTTTATTTAGGAATAATGTTTTAATAGAATTATTTTAACAGCAAAATAAGCTAAAAATTATTTTTTTAAATATTTTTCCTGCATCCCTTGTACCTATTTATTTCGATTTATACGTTTTTGAAAGCAAAACAAATCCATTTAGTGTAATGTTCAGAGTATAAGAAATATATAGCCAATGTTATATCAAAATGTCTTATGTCAAATTTAATGAAAACATTTTATTGGTAAAGATACATTTGTTTCGGTTAGCTATACTTTCTCTCAAATTGTTGTATGCATTGTATAATTGTTGCATGTTACCCCAAAACGCGCCTCTAATGGTTGTTACATTAAAATTTCGCATGTTTTGCAGTGCGTGGTTTTTGACATATAACATTTTGACGTAACTTTGACGATATTTCAAATTTAATTATGGAAAATAAATATTTAGAATTTGCTCTTTAAACCAGCTAGAAAAGTAACATTCTATATAATATTATGTAGATCTTAATTAATTTTCCAGAAGAAGATGATAGACGTTAAATGAATAGAGATGAAACGGATTTCAGGCACGCTGCTACCTTCCACATCTAATAAGAAAGTAAATTAGGAAAAATCAGCATATTTGCTTCCAAGAAACCACTTTGACCCCTAGAGAACTTTAAAGTAAAAATAAGTAAATAAATAAATGCAGCCAAGAAGCGTTTTTTCCCCTTTTGAATTCATAAACTTATTACAAAACAAATGAAATTCTTAATAAATCCGAAAAAATTCGAGAGGAAAACTTTCTTGAAGATTGCATTTTTGGTTTTTGTGTCTAGTTTATTTGTTAAGCAATAAGCTCCAAAAAGTTACTGAAACTTATTTTAATTAGAAAGAGAGAAGGGTAGAGGTAAGTAATTCAACGTTTCTCCTTGAGAATTCATTTTGCCTTGTGAAACAAGTCGGACTAATGAATTTTAAATCTAAAAATAAGTTCAATATTTCTATTGTATATGGGAAATATTAATTACGAAATTGCAGATAGAGTTTAATTGCCAAAAGTGATTAATGGTATTTCTACCCACGTGGAATAAAAGTGATTAAATTACCACCGTATGTTATCTGAAATTACAGACACTGTTTTTAGCTAAGCCATTTATTTCAAGATTCGGTTGGACATTAGTTTGTCGGGATAGACACTCAGTAAATCAAAATAGCATCAATTCCAGGAAAAGTTCCGTAACTTT
>BGPR01046612.1:0-12000 GCA_013235015.1 Araneus ventricosus
GGTTTCAGTCACATTAAATTTAAAACAAAATATTACGTAAATGAAGAGACTTCATTTTAAATATAAAACATTGATTTAAGTACTAGAGGGAGAATTTTACAGGGGAAAATATCTACAAAAGACAGATAACAAGGAGTTTAATGATTGACATGAAGGCATGGTTATTTCCCTAGATTATCACCGGGATAGACGTTAATGGGTTAAAAGTAGTTAATTGAATTAGTGACAACCAGAAGGAAAAGTTAAATGGGATATAGTTACCTTTGCATAATGATATCGGGCGGCTTAATTTACGCCGTGCAGAGGAGCCTACATTCTAGTGAAAAGAGGGGTTACGAGAGAGGGTTGCAGCCTGCGCCTCTCTGAGCGTGCTCCTTGGTTTTGTGAGGAAAAAGAGGGCGCTGTTCATGACGTATCATGAACAGGACTCCTGTTGCCATCTATCGCTTTCATAATCTAGCTTTGACAATTCTTATTTACTCGGCGATTAAATCATGCTTATTGGTAACATCCTACATAAATAACAAGACAGAACAAAAAACCAGTCCCACGATTTTTAGGATGGTTATTACAATAATCATCAATATAACCGGTTGTAATACATCATCAATTCTTCTTTATCGTCACATCGAACAACACTAACAGCCTCGAATCATGGAACTGCAACTATATGAAACAATGTAACTAAAGGAAACATTCTACCCTTTCACTGCACTCGTATGATAACTTCTCTTGCATATATTTTATATTATACTCGGATTGTAACCCTCTATGTAATTTCCATTTTATTCTTCTTTGTTCATGTATAATTATGTCCCCTTTTATGTGTTTTTATATGTCATAATGTAATTTTTTTTTTGCTTCTCAATCAAGTTTCACACATACTCATCCAACCGACAGTTTGGGGTATGCTGTGGTGTTATGGTACTTATTATTCTCACAGGTACTTATTATTCCAAAAACCTATCCCAATGTGTACATCATGCAATATACCTAATACTGTAGATCATATTTTAACCAAATGTCCCAATTTTAACCGTCATCGCTTACGTTTTTTTAACTCCAACTTTTTAGATCTTAGGACTTTGCTGGGAGAGAAACCTCACCCAAATTTATTTGCTTTTCTTAGGACTATTGGTTTTATGTCACAAATTTAATTCACTACGTTTTTTTTTTTTTAAATTCTACAAAATGTTTTTAACCTTTTGTCTCAGAGAGATTGCTAAATTAGCTTCTCATACTTTTCATTGTTTTTACGGCTTACATTCTCACTCTCTGATTTAGTATTTTATCCTGTGGCTATAAATTTATCTTGGGTATGGCGCAGCATAGCCAAACATGGCTTTTGTACCAATAAAATTTACTACTATCCTATCCTATGCTGTGGTGTTATGATAACTATTATATCAATTAATTTTTTATAATTAGTCCATTGATTTTTGTTGATAATAATGACGCTCTGAGTTCAGCAATTCTATTTTCATATCTTAAATACAAGCACGTGAATACAGGATGTTCGAAAATTGTGGGACACATCTCAAAAATTAATAAAAAATAATAATAATGTTACAACTGCGTTTTTTTTTAAATGAGAGAGCAAATAAAGTTTTTTTTAGATAGGAAACTTTGCGTTACGGCGTTCTAAATTTGCTACAGCGACAGATTTCCATACGCAATAGCTACCCAATCGGTAGAAGACGATGCGCGTTTTCTGGTTTCCTTTTTTAGTTTTTCTTGAATATTTAAAAAATATATTCAGTTTCCACGCTACATGTGAATTAAAAAATTAGAGAACGTAAAATTCCCTACAAATACATGCTTTTATTTTTATTTTAGCTTTAATATTTTCACAGATAATGGCTCTCAAAAATGGGATATTTAAAATAATTTACGGTCACCTAAACCACCGTAACGGCGCGTTACCTATAAGGGAAAAAACTTTTTAAAATGCGCTCTCATTAAAAAAACAACGTAGTTGTAACATTATTAGGTATTCTTTTTATTAATTTTTGAAATGTGTCCCACAGTTCTCGAACACCCTGTATTATTGAAAGAAGTTAAAAATTCGCTTTATGAAAGAAAATGTCACTAGCTCTATCTCAGCAAAATTATTTTGCGTATTATTACTAAATAAATAACTAATATTTGCTTCACGACATTTAGTGAGCCATAAAGCACAAAAACTAAGTTAGTTTAATACTAAATATTGAAGTATTATAAATTATGAATGATAAAAACAGATTAATATCTTTTAAAAATTCGTTTTGGGTCTCCTTTGAGCTCGAGGCTCCGGGCGCACATCTACTGCGCCTTGCCTTTAATGCGCACCTGTTTACGAATATACGAATCCCATGCGCTCTTTATTGTTTGTGTTGAAAAAATATTGTGGAAAATAACTTTTCATAAGTGCAAAGATCGAAATTGTGGATGAAATCGATATTCTATAAAGACATCAGAACTCTAAGAATGTCTATAGAATGAGATTGTTTTAGATCGTTGGTTAGATCGATCGTTTGTAATAAAAGTGAGGACATTTTACCTCTCTTCTTAGCGTGAGGTAAGTTTATTTTTACGAAGGTTGTTATTCAACCCGATGGCTAATATTTTTATTTCAATCTTATTAACGTTTTTATGTTTGTGTTTGGTTTTCCTTTTTCTTTTAAAATAATGCTTATTAGATGGTACTGATTTCCTTTGTCTTTTGTTGGGTAATTTCGGGCTAAGAGAAGCTATTTTTGGCGTAATGCAAACTTCTTACGGAAAAATTTCGCAAATATTTTGAATCCATTTCGAATAAAGTCCTTATCCCTTGACAAAGTTAACTAGAATGGATTCCTTGTTTGTTTAATTTGATCCTTTCAGAGTATTTTTCTTATTTTTTTGCTTTCTTTGAAAGATTTTGATTTCCATTAGTTTTTTTGTTTTTTATATGCAGCTGCAATTGCGCGCAACTTAAACATTGTCTAAATTTTATTTTCTAAATTTTGTTGTTTCCATTTAAAGTTTAAGTTAAAATGTTTTTAAACTTGTTTATTCTACTTTTTCTAGTTGATTGTTTTTAAGCTCTGTAGAATTAGATTTTCATGCATAATGGCTGTCGAAACAAAGCAATAATCTTGCTTATTATTTTTGTTAATTTATTATTTCTAGGACTTCTACAGAAAAAACGGTAAAATGGGGGTTTAAAGAAAATAAAAAATATGTCTTTTCATACAATATATATATTATTATTATCTGGTATATAATATATTATCTGGTATATATCTGGTATATATACCAGATATTATCTGGCAATAACTCCGAAAATTTTTATCCGAAAAAAGAAAACACATTTTTACGCATACTTAATATTCAAAAACTGTTTAATGGCGCCAGCTGGATTTCTGTGCCAGTTTTAGTCTGGTATGAATAATTTCTTTGAAATTTATTTTAAATTCTAGTCACGAAAACTTGTATACGACTGAATTTAATGACTCTAATTAACGTAACGCGCATGCAAATAATTTTTAATATTCTGTATGTTTCAGCAGCTTCAGAGAAAAGTGAAGAAGGATTACTGTCTTACCACCACGAGAAAAACCCTAGACAGTAGATATCCCGGTGGCGGTCGTTATGGAAACGGGATATTCCACTGCATTTTGGGAGTGAAGAAAAGGGCTTCATTTCGTTTAGCGGAGATAGAGGAAGTCTTATTTCGCTTTGTACTTCGGTGGAAAACGAATTCTCTCCTAACGAATAGCGCTTAGTTTGCCAAATGTTGCGGCTGATTTTATATGTTTCTCTCCTTTCTTCGACTTGTCTACGTGAGGCAACCCTGTTCAGGGTTTTTCTCCTGGTGGTAGGACAGTACTTCATTTTCCTAAGTACCGCTTTCCGTTGATTGGGTCGAAAAGTATTGAAGGCTATAACCGCTTAAGGACTTATCTCGAGTTAACTAGTCCTAAATACAGTAGGTTACAAAATAACTCGGTCCTTAGGTGGTTAAATGTCAAGAGCACATCCGAAATTTCATCTATCTAGCTTTCTGCGTTTTGTGGCCTATCGTGTTCACATACACACAGACTGACACAAGTAATACCAAAAATGGTGTCATCGGACTCAGAAAGGTCTAAAACGCCGAAATTCATACAAAAATGTGGTGATCGGAATTTTTTAATGGCGATTCTTTCTTTATGTATAATTTGTTTTCGATAAGGCGAAAGTTAATTTAGAATGTTCTTTTGTCCACATTCAAAGAGATCCTGGAACATCGGAAGAATTTATCTGGCAGTCTATGCAGTGTACTGGAGGGTTGTTTGAACTCATGCGACCTCGAGGGTTTATGACCAAAGTGTAGTTAGATTAATGTGTCTTTTGGTGGCCACATGAGGTCTATTTTGGGATGGGCCTCCAACTTTTCAACCATGATAAGATAACGAGGACCTCCACTCTAAACTTCCTCACCACTTCAAATGGAGAACGTTTGGTCGCGACAAATTTTACGTTTACCAGTCTCCCAATAAACGGCGGATATTTTTCCCGCTTCCGCCACCCTCTGGTGCAGAAACCGAGACTATTCCAATCCACCAAGACCCATTACTGACCAATAGAAAAGAGAGTTACATAAGAAATTATAACAAAAAGAATTGAAGAATATTTTTATTTTATTTTCGAGATATGCTTTGCATATTTTTACAAAAATTCTCGAACAAAATGTAACAGAAGGAAAAGTGAAAACACAATAACAGTTTCAGTAATTACAGCTGGATAACACTTAAACAGAAAGAAACAAAAACTGGGAAACATAAAATTTCATGGAAGCAATGTGGTTCTGGACTAAAGACATTAAACATCAACCCTAATTGCTATCACCACATTTCACTTCACTTGGATACGCCTAAGAGAATTGAAACTATTAAAAACAAAATCTCATCTGCCTACTTTTGAAAAACCATATTTTCTGTTCAAAACTTTAATAATATATTCAATTTTTACAAAGCGTGTCCTGCAAGCATTTAAACCTTTTATCTAGTATTCCAATGAATATAAATCCTGTAATAATCAAATCATTTATACTTTAACATAAATATCCAAACATTTAAGGTATCCGACTGTGTTCGGAGACATTTTTTTTGAAAAATAACTTATATATATTTTTTAATGCCATTTTTCAATTGCATATGTTTTAAAACTATGAAAATATTGTAAAACTAGGCTTTCAAAATAATATTTTTTTAAAAAAAACTGAGAAATTTGAAGAAAAATGACTGAAATATTTGCCTTACGCTAGCAGCCATAAACAAAATCATATTCTAAATATGCATAAATCCTTGTAGGAGTACATTTTTATGACAGTTATCTGTGTTATGCTATAAAATATTTCTTGTACTTCAAAATAGTTTTGAGATACAGCTGAACATAGTTCCTAAACTGGTATTTTTTCATAAAAAAAGCTTTTCTTTTATATTTAAGCACTTCAAAATAATACTTGATTTTAAAATTGACCTTAGTTTTTAGAGAAGAACATCTAGCATATTACAGAAAACAATCTCAGAAAATTTCATATCAATACTTGAATAACTTTTTGAGAAATCAGTGTTACGGTCGGCAATTTTCCTCAAAAATATCATTTCCAGAAAACGCATTCAAAGTTTTCATGCAACATGAAATAATGCTTACAGTTCGGTAATAAAACACTGTAACTCCATTTGTAATTCACGTAGAGTAAAAAGTGAGACGGTTTCAGAAAGCTGGTTAAACAGGCTACAAAATTAAGTCATAAAAAAAATTTTGATAATTTCATCATAAACGACGATTTTAAACCAGTCGGATACCTTAAAACTCAGTTACAAATATTGAGGTATTTTATTTAATATACTGCATCACTACTTATTTAGATAATTTATTATTTAATTCTTGTTTTTGTAAAGAATTCTTCTAAATAGCAAAAATTTTTGGTGGATAACAGATAACGTAATTATAATGTAGAGGAAGAAGGTTTTTCCTTATTCTCCAAAAGTCCAGAACCGAAAAATGTTACTTCTTAAGGAGCGTTTTATAAAAATTCGAGAATCTACACAGCAATATCTATTCTAGAGCAACTAATCTTTATTTTCTGCACAGTTCATGGTTGAATGGGATTAATCCCCAAAATACCATCTATTAGATATATAAGATCTCCCAATGGAAGATCTGAGAATCTTTCTATAGATGTTTTGGTAGTTACGCGTTCCCGAACATGAAATTTAAAAAATTCTGCATTTTCTATTTCAGTTGCATCTTTTGAAATCTCTTGCTGAAAAATGATGGCTCTGAATTTCGCCTTGAGATCGAAAGAATTTTCCTCGAAAACGAATACAAAATGTTTTCTAACGAATTGCATAAATATATTGTAGCCGAATAGTTGTTCCGTATTCAAGTGTGTTTTCCACTCCTCTGGAGTCTGATGCCAAAATTCCATGAACAATTTCTTGTAGTCATGATCTTTAAAACCCCTTATATCCTTTTCTATCATTCCTTCCAACAAATATCGAAATGCTCTTTCCCTAAGATGGTGTCTCAATCGATTAACAACGGTCATGAAATGCTTCTGCATGGGCCATTCCAAAAAATAACGGAAAATCAAACTAAGCCCATTGAAATGGGTCATTCGCTGATAATCCGAACGAAGCTGACAAATTAAAAAGCAAGCAATAGCCAAATGTTCTTTCACAATACACTGTGGTTCATGTAAAGGTGGAAGATGGTAGTCAAAACTGTTTAAAATCATCTTGGTTCTAAGTTGTAATTTTAGTTTGCCAAAAAAAAAACTTGGTGGCACTTAGGTACCCATTCTTCACAGCATATTTAAATGACTCTAGTGCCTGCTTTTTCCGATAGTTTATTCGTTTCCCTTGCATGTAATGAGTCCAATAAAGTACTATTGGATTCTGATCAGATTTCTTTAAATTCCCTCTAACTAAAAAGTATCTTTTTTCCGATAAGCTCATCTGCTCCCACAAAGAACGGACCTCCGAATCCAAGCAGTAAAAGCAGGCCAATTTGAACCTTTTTTTGATTTCTAACGCCTCGTTTTTAATCAAGATTTCGGCGGTTTTCAGATAATCGATTTTTACTTGTGGAGTCCAACAGAAATTTGACGAACAGCCGATGCCCGTGTCCTCGACATGATAGACAATCCACTTAGATATCTCGAAACTTATCGGCCAGAGGTTTTCCAAAACTATATCGATGATTATGTCAGGGACTCTGATTTGGTTCAGCTTTCTTCTTACTTTCCCACGTAACCGCTTCCACTGACCGTCTAAAAATCCAAAATTGCCGTTGTTGCCATTAGTTTTGTGGAATCGTCCTATCATGTACTGCACATCTTCGGATTCACAGACTGAAATGGCCACTCTCACGACCGCCAGATACTGCAGAGGTTGCAAATCAACAGATTCCATAACTTCCATTAATAACTCCTCAAACATGGTTTTTCAATTTATTCTTGACAAAAAGTCCCTCTGAGGTTCCTCTGGAAAAGAAAGAAAAAATAGTTCAGTTGTACAAATACAACGTTTTCACTACAACGTTGTACAAACTTCTAGACAGGGGAGTATTCTGCCCCTCCAGAAGTTTGAACATTCTGAATATTTGAAATCATACGCAGTGCGATTCTAAAATTGTGAGACAAACTTTAATCGTAAATCAGGCATTCAGAAACAAATTCAATTTTGCAATACAACTTGAAGTCGCAATCTCGAAAGCGAACTACGACAATGGGCTTTTTATAAGCTTTCATTCAACATGAGTGTCTTGTCCTCAAATCTTGAGATCGATTTCTTACCCACTTCCAATCGAGCCACAGCTTTGAAATTTAGCACAGTGTTGGGATGATTCCGAAGACAATACATTATTATCCAAAAAATTTACAATCTATACCTATTTTAAACCTAACAAAATGATATTAAAATTTTAGCCCTGTATATGGGCGATAAAGTTTGGAAGGTGGTAACCTCACGTTACTTAGGATTGTAACAACAGCACTAGAGGACACTTTTGAGTTCATTTTGACGAAATTATAATGTGTGAACGTATTTTCTCATTTAAAGTGCATATTGAGTAAAAGCTTATACCTTAAAATTTTTTATTATTATTGTTCCTAGTGAATTAAGTTAAACAGACTGATACACCAGATGAACTGTGCACTAGAGGTTTAATGAAATGCAAAGGTAGATTAGCACAACAACACAATTGTATGAATAATGACATAAGACACGCGTACACTGTAAAAAATATCCGTTTTTTTTTTCGGTCTTTTCCGTATATTTGACGGTTTAAAGCTGTTTTGTTGACAAAACGGTTTTTCACCGTTTTCTGCTCCAGCCATAAACGGTTTAAAACCGTCAGTTCAAATTCTATATTTCGTCATACGGTATTGCTTTCCGTACGATATCTTTCCCTTTTCTTAAATGTAATTTCATTCATGTTTTTAATAGGGTTTCATCTCCGCTATTGTTTACACATGTTGCAGTAACCTGTTGTCACTCATGAAAGCTAACCTTAAAACACGTGTTCTGGCAATAGTTGATTTTTACACCACTAGGTGGCGCCACTAGAGCTATAGTGACTTTAAAATTCAAATAGATTATTTTTACATTAGTTTATGAAGTCTCCGGTGGTCTAGTGGTTAGAGCGACTGCCTTTTATTTCTATGAACGCGGTTTCGATCCCCGGCTCGGAGGAGTTAGAAGTTTTGTCACCATCTTGCATCGAAATCGTCCAAGTAAGTTCAATTAAGAATTATATTAATTAAACTAATTGAAATTAATAATTAAGCCTTGATTAATTAATATTCCTAATTGATAATACACATCAGCACATTTCAACTCGAACAGAAGGAGAAAAACAACTCAACTCAGTCGATGACGTCACTTACTTCGATGACTTAATTTTTAAGGAGAAAACTTAATTTCATACGGTAAAAAACCGTTGTGACTACGGATTTACTTCGTAACTTTTACGGTTTTGCACAACCAACCCAGCTGCCAGTTTAAAACCGTAAATTTTACGGGATTTTTTTTACAGTGTATAGCTACGGACAGCCGGTGCTTTGTCCAATTACTTTAAGTACCGCAGAGGTCTGCTGTAACAGACCTTTGATCTGCTTAAAAAGTCTCTTGCCATCAGTGGCGTAGATGCAACTTTCGCAACCCGAGGCGATCTTGCAGCATGCCGGCCTTCCCTTACATAGGTAGTGTTGACACAATTGCCAAAAATTGATACGGGACGTTTGAGTACCAAATAAATAAAACATGGAAAAAAATTGGTAGGTAATGATTCATTTTACTCTGATAAAAAAATCACTAAAGTTAAGGCAATCTTATAAAAAGAACATGTATAATAATAATAATAATAATAATAAAAGTTGCAAGTCAAATTCTTCTTAGTCCAGTCATATTTTAAAGTTGATTTTACTTTTTTAACTACATCATTTTCTTTCACATCATTATAAAATTGGGCGCAAGTCATTTTAAAATTATAACGACAAATCGAAGTTGCTTCATTAGTCTTCTCTCGCAACTGTTTCTTTCGTCCGACCATTGAGTTGACATAAGGGAAAATTTTCTCTCCACATTTGCATTGTGTGCTGGAATGGCAAATACGTATTGGCATAGATTTATTAGACATGACTTCTGATCAATACAACTTGTATCTGCGGAAATCTTCACCCATTCCTCTTCCATACTCAATTTCATAGTTGCTTCGTAGTTTTGGTTGGTATTATTTTTCTCTAAATAATCTTTTAGATATGCAAACTGTTTGAATAGACTCTGTGTTGCAATACGGGACAGAAACGGGACAAATAGTAATATGCTGCTGAGTAGTAAAATACGGTGACGGTCCCGTTTATACGTTATACCCTTAGGGCACATTAACCACAAAATAAGAAAAAACCCAGAAGAAAACATTTTATTAGTAACTTAACTTGTCGCTTGATGTCCTCGATCTCTGCAGACAGGTTGCGAAATCCTGGTCCACCACCAGTCTTTATTTCACATATCGGCAACCCACAAAAGCCCCAAAAATGCGAATCGTTTACATTAGTTAATTTTATATACAGGGTGCATCAGTACAGCGGTTACAGACGTTCAGGACAGATAGAGCACACCTAGACGATGGGAAATCACATAGCAATCAATGCATGGTCGGAAGGATCTGCTGTCGGACGATCTCTGGTGCAAGCGTGCGAAGAAGGCGTGTCTGGGAGTTTGTCTCCTGGGGTTACGTTGGGTGTGCAACCGCTGTGCGGTTCGTCCATTGCAATCAGCGGCCCCGTATGCCAGATGTATACCAGCGAGCTCAACTTTCGTGCAATGTTATGATTAGATTTAGGTTTAATTCAAATAAGTTTATTAAATGCAATTAACCTAATTAGCAATCCCATGTTCGACCTTTGTCTAATAATTATTTTTACTAATGTAATCAATTTAACGCTTAGAATACGACACAAAGAAAGACAATATTAATTTGAAAAATATGACATTAAACTTTATTTAAGGCATGGATATTTAATTATAAATTTAACATTAAATAATATGAGCCCAGAAAGAGTGGGATCACCTAAAAATAATTAAAACAGTCTCTAATCAACAGTCTGTAATTGTGTCTAGAGATTCGATATAATCAAATGTATTTCAAACTCACCAAGCAATCTCCAGTCTAGTGTTCATTAAAATATATGCACTGGTCGTTTCCAATCAGAGGTACTAATAAAACCAAGTCACTTAATTGCTTTCTTCACCCACCATATATAGTCGCAATAAAATCTTTTAGTTAACCAGGCAGCCACCGTTATTTGGATAACATCGTCACCGTCAAGCCATTCAGAGACATCGGCCACTTCAGGTTTTCCCCAACAACCCACTACGATTCTTGTTACATTCTTCTCCGCTTTCTCTTTTCTTATCTCCACCCCTTTATCTCGGGGTCCAATCCCCGTCCTTTGCCTTGCTGAATGGGCCAGGGGTGTCTCTGGATTGATCTCGACCTTCCTAGAGTTCAGGGGATACGTCGCTTTACTCGCGAGGATTAGAGGGTGGTGTCTTGATTCTTCTCGATCTATCTAGAGTTCAAGGGTGGCGCCGCTTCTACTTTCTCCACCATTCTGGAAATTCCTATTCCATTCTTTCTAATTTCTATTCCAGAGTATTCTCAAGTTCACTATGTAATTCACTGTTTTCTAATTCAAGCAAAATATTACACAACAGAAACGTTCCTTCCTACTACCACTCTGTCGGCAGGCAAAATGAAGCTTCATAGCGAGAAGCGGCAACAAAAACCGCGTGTGCGCATGCGCCCTCATATGATGCTTCGGTTTACGTAGCGACATCTATCGCGTACACCAGCCAAAGACTTCCCAGCATTTTTGCTGTGCTAAGAATAATAAACATGTTTTCTCCTCTTATTCGTGTCCTGTCTTTCTTGTGTTCTGTGTCGTCATCACCGCGTCAGGAAAGCATTTCCGACCATGCATTGCTGTGTGATTTCCCATCGTCTAGGTGTACTCTATCTGTCCTGAACGTTTGTACTGATACACCCTGTATATTCAATGACGTTGTTTTCCTTCATGTCAGATTCGGCTGCCCCCTACGAAATGCCGCCCTCTCCGCTCCCCCTTTAGCTACGCCACTGTTTGTATCTGTCGTGCTGCATACGACGTATAATGGTATTATTTATGCAACTGTGCTATTGTGAATATTCTATTAAACCTGTATTGCACACTTTATATCTGTTTGTTTCTTTTAGTTAATTCACTGGCAGAGAGCCCTGTATTTGGCGCATGAATCGCTTATGTATGTTTGACCCTTAAAGTTTGTCCCTAAATTTTAGAAACGCCCTGTAGAAACGCAGGATTGGAAATGCTACCGTCACTTGATGACGTTAAATGAACAAACGTTAGTAAACGAAATTGGTCTCATTAACGTTAGACGGATTCACGAAATGCAGAAGGTATCCTAGGTTGCATCCAGAAACTAA
>BGPR01046613.1:0-12000 GCA_013235015.1 Araneus ventricosus
CGTCGCTACGTTCAGTTGCATTACTATAGTACTTTATTGAACATGGAAACCTTTTGCCCTGTGGGTTAATCCGCATCCGTTTTCTTTTTTGAAAATATTTTTAAAGTAATATTTAAGTAAATTAAAATTTATACTTTTTTTTTATTAAAATATTAATAATTTTAAGCATTAAATAATTTTTCATTCATATGATATAGCAATCATTGTCATAATTTAATTTTTAAACAGTTAAATAATTATAAAAACAATTTTAATGATGTAAAATAATAAGTACAATTGCTATTATCATTATATGTCATTAAAAATTTTGAAGGATTCCGTTAAATTAATTACAAAATTTCCATTCTAGTGGAAATCTTCTTTACGGAACCGGTTTTGACCGAGAAAAAGAGAGAGCATCCGTTAAACTTTTGAATACAGAGGAAAACGGTCCAAAATCTGAAGTGTATTTCCCAACAGATCTAAAAAATAAACGTACATCATTTATTAATTATATATTATGTCAAAATAGTCTTTTATTTCTAATATTTTTATGAGATGGTCCTGTATGTAAATAAAAATTAATAAATATCGGAAAATTTCAAAAATTTACAAGGGAAAAAAATCTTCATGAAATTATTTTACGATGGGAGCACTATTACAATTATTTAATGAGAGCAACTATAATTAGTTATTACTTAGCACCATTAAATTTTTATTTATTATTAATTATTTTTCTTTCTTGTAATTAATTTTTGAAATTAATAATTTCAAATAAAATTAACAATTTATAAATATTTAATTTAAAATATTAATCATTTCATTGAAAAATAACTGCTTATTTATATGATCCTTTAATTACAGTTATAATTTAATTTTTAAATAGTAAAATAATTATAAATACAATCTTTCCTGACCAAAAACTGTTCCATAAGAATAGAAATAATTCTTTCCAGAAATACATTCTTTCCAGATCAAAACCTGTTCCGTAGGCTAGGAAGGAAATTTTGTAATTGTTTAAACGGAATCATGCAAAAGTTTTAATGAAATATAATGATAATAGTAATTATATTTATTATTTAACGTCATTAAATCTGTTTTTATGATTATTTAACTGTTTATAAATTAAATTACGACTATGATTGATATATCATAAGGAGGAAAAATGATTTAATGCTTAAAATTTTTAAATATTTTATCAAAAGATGATTATTAATTTTTAATTTAATTAAATATTAATTACAAAAAATATTTTCAAAAAAGGAAACGGAGATAGGATCGAACCCTGGGCAAAAGAATTGCACGCCAGTACTACATCGATCACGTTATTCGCGCTTCAACAACGCTGTCAACTTCCTGGTATATAAGCTGTGCCGTAAGTTTCAGGGCCATTTTCTCCCAATTGGATGGTCATTGCGCTTTAGCATCTTAATGGATGAACAACCTAAAGGTATACTATTAATAAACCAAGTTCCATCCCGAACTGGATGTCAAAAGTTGTGTCCTCCCTAATTTTGCGAATTTTCTATTGTCTGTGTCAGAATTGATTCGACATTTTTTCGTTGAATAACAACCTTTATCAGTTTACCGTTATTACCAAAAATACGAAATTCTAGTGCATCTCTATTCAAGGATTTACATGACAAATTTCTTTTCAACTATGGAATATTAAATCTGCTTCTCTGAATCGAAATCTCAGCTGTACAAGACAGTTCCAAACATTTTTCGTTTCAACAGCATTATTTTGAAAAACCTAACTTACAGTTCAAATATGCTGATTCGGACGTTTTAAATCCGATTTTTTATTCTGTCTCATTGAATTTCTTATTTACAAAGCGTTAAAATATTGTGCATAATTCAAATTTATTATGGGAACATTTATTAAGGCCCTTTATTCAGTCCAGGACTTTACTATTGTATCATTGCACAGTAGTAAAGTTTTCATTCAGCAGTGTGTATTCAATGAAAATGGTCGATTTTTGTAAAAAAAATAATTTTGAACACGTTAGGTATGAATTGTTCTTTTATTTTGCAGTTTTACTGTAGCATTAAATCGGTGGTTTGAAGAAGAGAATGAATCCAAAAAGGTGTTTTAATGATATTCTCAACTTAACGATTCTTAAACTGATTGATTTTCTTTCTTTTTTTACAGCTAAAAATGAACGTTTATAAAATAACACAAGGTTTATGCACATTGTGTGTGGGCAATTCGATTTGGTGGCACTTGTTCCATCCTTCAAACTGCTAACTCAATTGTTGTCTCCCGACTGCTGTTTACTGTTTATTTATTAAAATCACCTACTTATTTATTGAAATCATTTTTAAAATAATAAAAATATTGCTATTATCGCTTAATTTATTAAAAATACTTACTGTTAATTCATTAATTATGCATTTTTTATTGAAGCGGTTAAATATTAAAAATAACTCATCGGTATCATTTTCTGTTTAAAAATGATGATTCTGTTAAAAATGATTGAGTAGATTTGGTTGCCCGAAGCTGCAGTCAGTCCCGGAGTTTGGTCCCAATCATGTCCTGGGTATGGAGATGTATATGCTATGGGGCACTTTCGGCCAACCCACGGCGGCACGACGAGGGATCACAAGGATCCGACATCTTGACAGTTCAAAGGGGGATCCAGCGGGGCAGACAACGGCCCTCTTCATCAACTCCAATTTTAGATATGCATTCCGGTGCAATGGATCTGAGGCAGACATCACAATATCGAAGCCGGACGTCGGCATCCAAAAGAATACCTCAGCTTAAGATTTACGTCACTGTCCACCTCACGCATCCTAACAGCTTATACGGTCAAGGGCTCCGTCAGGCGAAACTCCTCCAAAAGCCAATCTTCCCATCACCGAGGTTGTCAATAAAAGCCTTCGGAAAATTTTTAAAGGCTGCCAGACACGCAAGTCTCTTTCTTCACACATTCCCGATCCTTCGGGGGCGTCGAAGCTGAAGAAAAAAACCCTACAGATTTTTACGGCATCCTCCTACCTTTAATGACAAAAACGCTCTGTCTGCTCTAAGTTCCTATTTTTTAAAAACACCCCTCTTTGGCGGCTCAAAAGCCAAAATTTTGCCAATCTGTGTGTTGTCCCTTGCAATTAATATTGCAACCCAAAAAAACCGACGACAGACACATTCCAGAAAACAAACCCAAACCAGTGAAAACACGGTTCAAAAGGTCAGCTGGCACAGAGAGTCAAAAGAGGTCTGGTGTTTCCAGGAAATTCTTCCCATGCTCGGTCAACAACTTCTCGAAAAGCTGGCTCGTGAAGAGGAAATCCTCTCCGCCAGGAAAAAAAACAAGTCACAAAAAAATGAAAAGAAATTCGCTTAGTAAACTTTGTTGCATTAGTACTTTCTTGAAACAATTTAAAAAATTACAAATTTATCATTAATGGCCTATCATCATTCTTTTTTATTTTTAAAAACACAAATATCTTTTAAAATTCCAAATTTATCAAAAGGCGGAAAGAAAAAAATTTTTTTAATTTAAATAATTTTGAACATATTCTATACAACACATTTTGGAGCATCCGTTAATAATCCACCTAAATCGATTGACTTGAACGAATGGAAAACGTTGAAAAATGGTGATCGTTGGTCCCAATCAAATAGAGCAGTGTTCTCATGAACGCCAACTTAAAATATCGTATGAACTATGAGTCTTTCGTTAAAATATTAAAATGATTATATCCAAATGTAAACGCATGTTTTTTCTACTGCAGCTAACTTAGCTTTTTCTCTTAACCCTTTGCACTCTTATGTTGTTTCAGGCTCAACATTCTCAATGATGCATCTTCTGCACATTCTTGTTGGATAGCTATTATTATAAAATCCATATAATACCAAAAGTACACAGATTAGTTTTTAGGAATTGAAACAAATTAATAACATTTTTTTTGTTCCCTAAAGCGCTAAATCAATCAAACTCACACGTGTATAATTATGCATCTTATTATCTTTCGGAGTGCAAAGTTTTAAAAATGATTTCATACATGAGATTTGAAACGTAGCAACATCATTAGCCTCTTTTACGGCTCAAATATTTACAGGAATAGACGGTACGATTCCTGTCTATTCTAGGCGGCTTTCCAATCACTGTGACTTTTCCCTACTACTTTCTATCATTAACAATGCTAGGTATAACAATTCTCAAAACATCTAAACGAAGTAAAACCCTGTGAATATCATATTTCATTGAAGACGACAGAAAAAAAATCATTCATTCGTTGAGATGTGCAAAAGGAAAGAAAAGTTCTATGTTAGCGAGCTTTATTTAGCTACATCATTTAAGTTTATTCTATATTATTTACCACTCAATGCCGAATGCATAAATGACACTGGTTAATAAACATAAAATAAATTTGAATCTGGAGAGTTTGAACTCACAAGATTAGTCGTCTAAATTGTTTTGTATTAATTACTCTAGTGCTGCTCCAAAATGGGACGTTGATATAAATAATCTAAACTTAAAACCAATGGTCTAAACCAAAAGCCAAACAATTTCTAGAATCAATTTGTAAAATTCATACTAGAAATTTAACATTTCCTGAAATAAAATCCATCTGTTTTTCTCTGAAGTTTGCTTTAAAATAGATATCGTATTTTTTATTTATTGCTCTATATGCCATCCAATATGTAAGAAAATAGTGTTTTTAATAGGTTACATAGACCTAAAAAGTGCCAAAATTATTTACTGCGGAAAGATGACTGATTGGATAATTTATTATATAGATATTTCCATTCTTTTTTTCTGAGAGATTCTTCAAGATAATGATAAAAATCACAAAATAAAAGACAGCAACATCGAAAAATGAATTTGGATAACTAAATTTATTCAAACAACATTTTTGGAAATGAATAAATATATCTTCTTTAAAATGCAAAACGATTTAAAACGTTTAAAAATGATGAACTTGAATATATCAATACTTTCTGCTTTATATGAATTAAAAAATAATGTATTTCAGAGAGCTTCAATGCAGAATTTTACCATCACATATACATAGGAGTCTCAATTGGTATCTGTTGACAAATAATAATATAGCGAACAATAGCGATTAAAAATTTCATTTGCTAGTCTGGAAAAGTTTGAACTCATAAATAAAAGGACCATTCGTATTTATGAACCAACCAACTCGATAATGAACAGGTGCGTTTTTCTAAACATATTTCCGTTTATTATTCGTTTGAATCCGACATTAAGTGCACTACAAGTTGCTTGCGTTTTGTAAATTATGCATACATGAATAAATCCTTGTGAAAAGATTATATTTATCAGATTCTATGACAAAATTACCTTGAAACTTTAAGTGCTCTCTCGTTTTTTTTAGCGATATTTTGTTATGTTTATTCATATCTGCCACGCAATGCCGAATGTATAAACAAGGCCAAATCAAGCACTGTAGGGGCCAAAAGGCAATACAAGATTCTGGCCCTCCTTTCAGTTCCCCAATCTCAAAAACTAAATACTTATTGTTGATTTTCATTTAATCTCTATATACTTATTCATGCAGATTTAAAGTAATAAATATAAAGACAAACAGAAATAAAATATTTAATTTTGAATCAACTTAAGGAGTGTTGGTTATAATATTGCCGCACAAATAAACATTGCCTGCGATCGCCGTGGCTCTGCGGACAGAGGGTTGGAATGTAAATTTATTTGTCCGTGGTTCGATTTCGAACAACTGTATTTTTGTCCAAGGAATTGGTTTTTAATTCAAATTGTTATTTATAGTTTATTTAAGTTTATTACCTACTTTCGGGCGCACCTCATCTGTGGGATTAAATGTTAAATTAGTGCTTAGACATAAGGAAAAGCTTATGGAACTGAACAATTCGGTCATATATAGTTATATTTGTGTTTCAAAAAACTTTTTTTGTATTTGCTTGCAATTTCAACTAACAAAATATCCAGTAATTCAGGAGGGAGTTGACGTTTGCTTTCCCGTAAGGCTCCTTGCAGTGACAACTGTTGTTGTTGAGAGCCTAAATTTCGACATATTTTAAACAATATAGTCGAAATACCGATCAGTACCATTGAGTTAGGGACTGGGATACAGATATAAGAACTTTTGCAGATATGCAAAAAGAAATGTTGAAAAATATTCAGGGAATCATAAATACAAACGTAATCGGATTCAACTCGTCTATCAGTTTAAGTTGTCCCTAAGGTATATGAAAAAAGAGTACTAGAGAAAAATCCACAATACTCTAGGGTCAGTGGTAGGGAGCCAGGAAGTTATTAGAGGTCCCTCACCTTTCTCGGTAAAACCCGCACTTAGGTACAGAAGAATATGGGTATTTCATCTACAGATTAGATGCATGCGACGGAAGGTTAATTTATTCTGGAATATATTTTAACCTTCTGTATGATTATGGCCTTCTTTATTTCTATATGATTCTGGAATATTCTATGAGTCTATAAATGCTGAATCCCACAAGCATAGGACAAGTTCTCTAAATGTTACGAGTTTGTTTTAAGCTAATAAATATATTTTGTTCCTAACCCGTATTCTGTGATTCTTTAAATCTTCGCGACAATATCTTGAGATTAAAAAGAAAATTTAATTTACTTTATCTAAAATTCTAACATGGAAACTGACAGGACTTTTGAGTCAGTCGGCTAATTATAAAATCAACTACTGTCTCTCCACCAGGAGATCTCTGCTCGCCAAGTTGTCTAGTTGACGGAGGTCGCTATAGCAACTGGTTATAGTTGGAGGAATCCATTTCGATTAGGTAGGCGTTTATTCAAGTTTGTTACATTCGCATACATAGCTTCAAATTTGAAGAAATAATCCCGTGCATAAATGACAGCGGTTAACTCCTTAAGTGGCTTGTTTCCTCAACTATCTAATTATACGACACCTTCTGTTTAGGAAATGCGGTGTCATTCTAACTAACTTGAGGACCTACAGCACAGTTTAAATGTTTATGTATACAATGAATCCCTTTTTTCAGTTTTTAATTTTAAAATTGTGGTACTTCGAGGCCCGAAAAATTTCCGGACATACGACTTAAGGACTTAATAAACACGTAAGAAATTTCAATCTGAAGAGTTTAAATTCACAAGCCATTCATTTACCATTTCTTGAAACATAAAACCAGTCATTTTCTCTTAAAGTTGATTTAAATTTTACTACTATTTTTCTTTTGGATGATTTATACGCTTTCTAAAAAAATGAGAAGACTTTAAGAATATCTTTTTAAATCAATGAATCACATACTTAAATGCTCATGTATTCTTGTTATTAATTATAGAATAATTTGGATTGGCTGTAAAATAATACTTTTATGAGTGAGATCTGTAATCCACATTATGAGTATAAAATAAATTTTATTTCAGGTTGGATAGTTTATTATTCAGAAATTTGTTAACAGTTCTTTACTGTAATATGATTTAGAAAAAGACGGCATCATTAAAACAACAATCTAGATAAGTAACTACATAAAAAAAGTTTTAAAAATGAACAAATATTGCATCTGTAAGAAGCATCACAATTTTAAATTTTTAAAAACGATCAAGTATTATATATCAGCGCTTTCTATTTTGGATGAATTAAAAAAATTTAAACTTGCGAGGATATTGATTGCGGAATTACTGCAACGAATGTGCAAAGGAGTTCCCATTGTTATTTTGTTGAGATTAAATATTTCAATCACTAATTTGAAATATTCTGAAGCATGAAAGTACATTCAAGAGCAAAATTGGAATGAGTTAAGCTACTGGTTGGATTTTGATCATATGAGAGTTAAGATACGCATTCTTTGTTTGCAATTGTTGAAATCTATGACAGCATTAAAAGCATTTATGTCTTTTTTGTGTGAAATCCTATTTGGATTTTTTCATCAAGAGTCGTTCTTACCTTATAACTGGAAGGTCAAAACTAAATTCATATAGCCGCTCGTACCTGTGTGTTCGGATGTGGTAATTGAGAGAGAGACCTTCTTTGTGTGTAACATTTTGGACATATATTACACTGAAGAGCCCAAAAAACTGGTATAGGCATGCGTATGCAAATAAAGATATATGGAACCAATAAGAGTACGGCGCTGCGGTCGGCAACACCTATATAAGACAACACGTGTCTGGCACAGTTGTTAGATCTGTTACTGCTCTGCAATGGCATGTTTTCAAGATTTAAGTGCCTTTGAACGTGGCGTTATAGTCGGCGCACGAGAGATGGGACATAGCATCTCCGAAGTAGCGATGAAATTTGGATTTTCGCGTACGACCATTTCACGAGTGTTCCGTGAAAATCGGGTATCCGGCAAAACTTCCGCTATCGGTGCGGCCGGAAAAAAGACCTTGAAAACTTAGACCATTGACGTGAGACGCGAATCCTTAAACGAGATAGACGTACATTACTTCCTAAAATTGCCGCGGATTTCATTGATGGGGCATCTACAAGTGTCAGCGTGTGAACTGTTCAACAAACCGTCATTAATATGGGCTCTGAGAGCCGAAGACCCACTCGTGTACCGTTGTTGACTGCACGGCACAAAGCTTTACTCCTCTCCTGGGCCCGACAACACTACCATTGGACTGTTGATGACTGGAAACACGTTACCTGGTTTGACGAGTCTCGTTTCCAATTGTATCGGACGAATGCACGTGTACGAGTATGGAGACAACATCATTAATCCATAGATCTTGTTTGTCAACAGGGGACTGTTCAATCTGGTGCAGCCTCGGTGATGGTATGGGACATGTGTAGTTGGCGCGATATGGGACCCCTGATACGTCTAGAGATGACTCTGACAGGTGACAGGTACTTACGCATCCTGTCCGATCACCTACACTCATTCATGTCCAATGTCCATTCCGACGGATTGGGACAATTCCAGCAGGACAATGCGACACCCCACACGTCGAGAGTTGCTACCAAGTGGCTCCAGGAACACTCTTCTGACTTTAGATACTTCCATTGGCCACCTAAATCCACAGAGAAGAACATTATTGAATATATCCTGGATGCTTTTCTACATGCTGTTGAGAAGAGATCTCCACCAACTCTCACTTCTATGGATTTTTTGACTGCCTTGCAGGATTCATGGTGTGAATTTACTCCAGGATACCTTCAGACATCAGTCGAGTGCATACCACGTCGTTTTGCGGCACTTTTGTGTGCTCGCGGGGCCCTACACGATGTTAGGCAGGTGTACTGGTGTTTTTGGGTCTACAGTGTACATTGATACGGCCGCTCATTTTTATGAGTTCGGATGTGCATAACAAGAACCGTTCTTTGTCTAAAACTCTCGTTTGTATGTATTTGGATGTTATTTACGAGAATCGATATTAGTTAAAATTCCATTGGCAAATATTACATTGATATGGCCTCTCGTTCGTATGGGTTCGTATGTGCCATACAAGAGTATTTTTTAGTTTGAAACTGCTAGGGCACATATTGCATTGAAATGGCTTTGCGTTGGAATGCACTTGTGGATGAATAATTAAATTTTGTCTGGTGGAAAAGAAATTCTTATACTGGGAGTAAGCAAATGGTTCTCGATTTGGAGATTCTCCCTTATAATTTTATCGTAAATTATAATTTCTTGGGAAATTGCTTTCTTCCTGGGACGAATCCGTTAAACTATTATAACCTTGGAGAATATTTACATCATTAGTGTAAGAAGTTGTTAAATTTTATATCTGTCTACATTTGCAGATATGTTACATTGAAACCAGTTTCCGTATTGTTGACCTGAGTAAGGTATGGCATTTGACTCCGAACGTGAAGTTTTCGAATAATCTCCCCTATTTTTGTGATGAGCACTCGCAGGCGATGCCAACGGCAGAAACTCGCCACTTCTTGTTGCATAAGAAGGATAAAATTTATGTCCGTTATGCTCATCAGACGCTGTTGGTTTGGTGAATGTTTCTTGATTTCAGATGGTTTGATTTGCAGACTGGCACGTTTATTTCACTAGAATTATAAGACTTGTTCCACAGAATATCACAATTGATTCCTTAATTTATGTTTTTGCTAATGTCTAACGTAGTTTTAATTACTTGGCGAGGATTGTTCTCCAAATCTGACTTTGGCTTATTTCGTGGTCAGAGACAGAATTTCCACCATTAAAAGTCCTTGATTGTTGAAATCCCTGTTTGTTCCAAAAAGTCTGAATGTATAAGGAATGTCCATAACTGGGAAGTCTTGGTGGGCACGATTGAATGTTAAATGTCTCAGGAGGTTCTTCAGAAATCATTCGATTGACTTGATATACTTGGGTTGGATGGATAGGCTCCTTCTCTTGTAGGCACTTAACACATAACACAACACCACTCCATGCCCCTGCAACTATAACCATATGGTTATTTAAGCAGTGACGTGGTCATGAAGTGGAAGAGAAATCGCAACACCCGAGGGGGTGACCTCTCTTAAAACTTGAATCAGAGGGAGAGATTCTTCATTTGCTAAAAATTGATTAGAAAATGTTGAATTTTCTATATTTGTATTTTCAAGGTATTGATATTCACCATGGTTTTCTTTCTGAAACTGGATTCTACCTGTATAAGTCATTGATTGTTGAATGCCCTGATTGTTACAAGCGGCCTGAATATTTCTGGATTGTTTTAGATCTGCCAGTCTTTGTGGACCTTCTTGAACATTAAATGTTTCATGGAGTTTTTCGGAAATAATTCGATTGCCTTGAAATTGTTGGGAAGGATGTACAACCATATTCTCTTGTAGGCATTGTTGATTCAAAGGAAGAAGTTAGTACTCTGCTTCATAAAGCACGGTTTCTTAGGAAAATGCGGAAATTATTTATAATTGTGTAACAAAGTACAAGTATCCGCCACCGTGTTCTATTTGAAACGTGTTTTCAAGATCTAACGAGTTTTTGGTCAGATTTAAAGTCTGATGGACTGAAATGAAAATTCTCTCGAGACAAGAAAGTATAGACTGTCCTGGAAAGAAGGTATTAGTACTCTTGGTTGTATTTCCAACGCTTCAGGATTATCCTGGGTAAGACGTCTGCCATTCATGGATCTGTGGAATGATATGCCTGATGTTATCGGTGCACATATTGCATCTTGAGTGGTTGAATTCTAGTTTTAGGGTTCCTGAGCTTTTCGTCAATATCAAAATGTTGATTGAGACCATGCAAAGCAATGACATTTCTGCTTTTATACAACATATTTCTCAGAATAGTTGAGTTCTTCAGACACACTGGAAAGATTATTCGTTTTGCCTGCAGAACATCAACCCTGCTGGCTAATGGAAAGTTATTTCGGAATTGTTTTGTATCTGCTATAAACCTCGGCTGGGAAATATTTTGTCTGTACAACGACTCATAATCTTATTTTGAGCTTCCTTTACGTATATCGGAAATTTTATTAAACTTGATTTAACTGAACAAATTCATTTTCGATTTTATTGCAATGGAAGGAATACATTGTGATTCCTGATTGCTACTGAAATTTCGGCTGGTCAGAATCATTTCTATTTACTAGTAAGTAAGGATGGTCTGGAATCGCATATATTTTTTGAGTAATCTCACATCACCGTGACTATCTATTCCATGAACATCTATATATATCCTTTATTATTGCATAAATCTTAAGCCAGCCTAATGTAATTAATATCTAGTTCTGCTAATATTTTCTTCCTGTTGCGACGCTGTCTTTAACGAAACAAGAAAAGTCTATAACATATCGATTCGACGAAATTGAAACATCTAGGTCTCCTTAAACTTTCTTCCATTTTAAAATATGAAAATGAAAAAAACTGAATTTACGAATGGTCCTAACCAACTAATGTAATGCAAAGTTTAAAAAATAATTAGTCTTATTTAATCATCGTTAGATTGCAAAAAATGCAACTACATCATTTTTTCTAGTTTTACAAGTACTTTAAATAATTTTAAAAATTCCTGCCACCAAAGCCTCTTAGTATCTTGTGGCATCTTTTGGCAACTTCTTAAAAAATCTCTTTCACAACTGGAAATTTTAATAGTTTCATTAAAAGCAATACGCAACTGAACGAAGCATACCTTTC
>BGPR01046614.1:0-11999 GCA_013235015.1 Araneus ventricosus
TTGTTAGGTCACGCTAAGTAAAATATAAACACCTCGCCCTCTGTTTTCACTTCACCCCTATTTTGGTGAAATCAACTAAGCCTGGCGCATGCGCAAAAGCGAGGATGATTTCGGAATTCGAGAATGCTTTGTAAGTAAAGGCGATGACTCAAAAACGTAGCTAACTAGATGAATGAAATTTCTCATTCTATGACACCAAAACTGTAGATCTGTATCAAATTTTGGAGAAAGTATCTAAACGGAAAGAGAAACTTTTTAAAATGCATACTCGATTGATTTCACTGATTAAATAAGCTAAAGAAAAAAAATCTTCATTACTTATAAAGATGATTTTAACATAGCATCCCTTGTGCTGCGACTCAAATCTGTGGAAAAAATCGTACTCCTTTCTAAGTGAATCATTTATTTCGGAAAGGGAGAAGCTCTTTCTATAAAGGCGATGAAACGGTTTATTTCTTTTATTTGTTTGTAGCTTTCCACTCACATCCAAGAAAAATATGAACAATTTCACATTTTATGTTTGTTTACACCCACGTTGCCCCTCCGTCTGTTGTAATGTCAGAAAAATGTTTAATACTTTATTAATATTTATTTCTGTGCGAGTTATCGTGGATATAATTAGAAATGCTTGTCAAAACGTTTTTCAAAATCAGATATAAATGACAACGACAATGGAACTCACAACGTTGATTATATATCAGTCGGACCTCTATTTAACGAAGTCGCTAAATCCCGAAAAAAAGTTCGTTATACGGAAAATTCGTTAAATAGAGATTCACCTTTTAAAATACTTTAAACTACATAAAACAGATTTTAAATTCATAAACACTAAATATTATTTAAAAAGTAATTAATCACACCTTTATTTTGTAAATTAATATCTATTTGTTGTATATATTTTACCCATCAAAAAGAAATCTGCAAGGAAAACGAGAATAAAACAAAACCTTGTCCGGGAATAAACTGTATTTTCAATTAAAAAATAATTTTATACTAAAATTAATGAATTTTAGCATTTCATCAGAGGAAGGTTTGTTGATTTCTGCATCATGATCATTTCCATCTTCATTATCTTCGTCTTCATCGCAATTCATTGCTGTATTGTTTTTATTTTTCACACTGTCCACTAAAACTGCCTCATCCACATCTTCATAGACACAGGCTTTTAAACGTTTTGAATAAGAATTCGATGAGTCATAATTTTGTATCTTATCACAATTTTTTTATTATGGTTGATAAGCTGTTTAAAAGAATACAAAATTTTAAAGAAATATCCTTTTTTTTTTCACGCCTTTGTCCACCTTATGAAGAATTAATTTTTTCTTTGATTCTCAAGCACTTTCGCTGTGACATTTTCCAGCTTCAAAGTCATTGATCACCATAAAATGTGTTAAAAGAAAGAATAAATTTGAAATGTTTAGAAATATTTTAAGAAACAGGGAGAAAAAAAAATATTGGATCACAAGAAAAAGTTCGTTAAATAGAGAATGCACTTCGCTATTTGGAGGTTATTTTACGAAGAAATTCGTAATATGTTCTTGGTTCCGAGAAAAAGTTCGCAAAATAGAGAAATTCGCAAAACAGAGGTTCGTTAAATAGAGGTCCGACTGTGTATATATATATATATATATATATATATATATATTTAGATGCTATAAAACTGTTTTTTTCTTCAGATGGCAGTTTCTAAGTTATCAACTTCAAGCATTAAAATTACGAATTCAAGAAAAAAAAATAACATTGTCAAACTGTCAGTGAAAAATACAAGTTTAGGTACTTTTAAAGAATATTTTTATTGATAATTATTTAAAACGTTTTGATGCCAATAATTTTTGAATTCAGTAATTAAATGACATTCTTAGGTAGAAGTACATGAGAAAGCTGAGAAAAGAACACTTTCTGTTTTTTTGCAACGGCAGCGGAAGTTTGATAAACAAACGAGATGAAACGACGAACCACAACAAGAAAATATGAATATACCAGTACTGTTCGTTTAAAAAAACCAGAAACTACCACTTTTGGACGATTTTACTATGGAAAGGGATGAAAGGCAGTTAGTAAGTTGAACGCTTTTCCAGAGTTCTTTGTTAGGTGATGACCTTCATCCAATTAGGCGTATTTTTTATCAGTTAGTCTGTACAGCAAATCAATAAATGAAAATGAAATGTTTCTAAGTTAATACGCATATACTGCTAAGTAAAATATAAACATCTTCTCCATTTTTCACTTCATCCCTATTTTGGTGAAATCAACTCCGCTTGGCGCATGTGCAAAAGCGCGGAGGGTTTCCGTACCTGAGAATGTATCTGTATCCGTACACAAAATATGAGAAGACAAAAAGAAAGGTAAAGGATCCCTTAAAGGATGAATTTTATTGCTTTATTCGAACTATTGATTTCCTTTACTTTCTCGTATACGAAATATAAAGAGAGAAAGTATTATAATTGTCGAAAAATTTGACCCCGGAATTTTGATGCCTGGGAACATACTCAAAAGCACAACGAGATAGTGGGATGAAATTTGGTATGGGGCCTTTACCCTAAGATTGTTGATTTAGTAGATTGTTAATTAAAATAGTCTGCAGTATATTAGTATGAAGATGGTAATTCAAACCGTAACAAGGTAGATGTATGAAATTTGGTATATAGTTTTATTATCAGAATTATAGATCTGTATGATATTTTGTACCAAATCCGTCAATGCATTGATTCTGTTGGTGTGTCTATCTTTTGTGTATGTGAACGCTTCTTGCTATAACTCAACAACGCAAGAAGCCACGTAAAAAACTTTAATATGTGGTCTTGACTCCAAAAAGAGAAGATGCGAGTCAAATTTCGGACACATTCAGACAAAAGGAAGAGGTCCAATCTAAATACTCTAATTTATTCACTACACTTTGAAGCTAATCACAGAACGGGCCATTTTGTACAGGCAATCGAGAAAGTTAAGTCAAGGGCAGAACTCTCCCGCTGGTTTAAGTAATAAAACTCTCCTTTTGAAAACTTGTAAAAGCATTTTTTCGATCAATATTTAGCTGGTACACTTTAAGTAAGAAAATTTTAAATATTTTACATATCTTATATACGTTTCAGAGTCAGTTGTTGCATTTACCTTTGTCTCATAGAAAACAGCTACAATATTGTAACGAACCTGGACTGTCACTTTTCAGCAATGTTAATCTTATTATTGGAAATAGACATTTACAGAGGTTCTTACTAGCTATCGGAGGCAGGTGAAGTCAATGCCTCCGACCTTGGCGACAAATTGAAGGTTCTCGTATATGCGAGAATTAAGGTCCTATCTCTCATAGAAGCCGAGATCCGGATTTCTCCAGAGATTTCCATGTGACGTCACGCCTTGTCGGGAAGACTATAAATACCCGGAGGTGCTGAGACGAATGAACGTGTTTGAACGTCTTTGGAACGCCTTTGGAATATCTCTTTGGAGTTTTGTCCGCAGTGCCAGATGGTAAGCTGATAGACGCCGAGCGGTATGGGAAGCTGCTGTTATTGGTGATTTGCTGTATGTTTGTGTTGCTAATTTCTACAAGTGCTGTTTCTCTTGTCATCTGTGCTTCGTGTTTTCCGAAATATTCGTGAATAAAGTATTGTTCTTCTTTATCCTTAACAACATGGAATTCTTCTAATATTCTTTGCTCTTTTTAGAGAAATATTACTTTACTAAATATTTCCTTAAGTTCATTAATATTTGCTATATAATTAAGTGAAGGATCTCAAAAAATATTAAAAATGATTTAAACAAGCTTAAAAGAGCCTAAAAGTTTAAGCTGGTAGGTCATTGATAGCCATATATGACTTTCATTCGCCATCTTTGTAAAAAAAATTATCACTACCCTGAATATAAGAATAACTTATTTCAAATATTCAAACTGAATGAGATCATCTTTCAATGGCAAGAATGAATTTATAGATTTAGCAATGGTTGAAATATTTCATATTAATACCATCTTAAAATCAAATTTTATTCCTCTACTAAGCTTAAAGAAACTTCTATTTCATAGAATTAAATTGAAAAAGTTTTTATTGATATTAGTAATATGCATTAACAATTCAATTACACAGAAAATTAAAATTTATATGCAAGCACTGAACGCAAATATGCAGGGTGTTTTAAAACAACGTGTCCAAAATGAAAGGACAATCGAGACACAAGATAATAATCCGAAATCACCTAGGAACATAGGTGCGTAACACACCATCTGGAGGCAAATCTGGAGGCATTTAAAATCACATTTAAGACAGCGACAACGAAGAAGAATGTTTCTACAATATTTTATTTAGGAACAATACTACTACACTACATGCTCAAAGTTTTTACCAGACGCAATGATATTGACGCGGCACGGAAGAACTTAACTTCCTAAAATACCAGGCTTATTTCGAACACATCCTGATGCCTGAAAGGTTTTTCCTAATAAGTCTTTCTGCAACGAAACAGCTGTTTCGCACAAGAGTTCTTAAAAAAACATTAGAAAAATCTAAAGGGGACACATTTAGTAATCGCGGAGGCCATGTGACTGGTCCACAATGACCAATTCAGAGCCCGAGAAAGGTATCCTGCAATTGTGTTCGGAATTGTCTGCTGAAATGCACGTGAGCTCAGTCGTGCTGGAACTTAAAATGGTGACACTCGGACATAGAAAAACCATTTAGCATTTGTAGAAAAGTGCGAGATTGCTTCACCTTTGTGTGACTAAAAACTCCCTCTAGCAGCTGGCATTTGCGCACCTCTGTTCCTATATGATTTTGGATTCTTATCATACGCCAGAATTGCTCTTTCATTTTGGCCATGGTTTTTTTTTGAAATACCCCGTTTATAAGCACTTTTTATCTAATAAATGATGGAATTTTGTTATCACTCAGCGTTTCAATCCAACATGACACTGAGAAATAACATTTCGCTTATCTCTAATTCAATTTCAACTTAAGTTAAAGTTAAGATTTAAGTTTAATAACTTGAGTTTTAATTTCTAAAAAATAAATCATTTTTAAAAAGGCTTTATACCCGAAAAAGATGTTATCTTTATAGTACAAGTTTTATTATCTCGCATCTGGTTTCGGAATTTATCGAGTTATTCAATAATAAATCCATATTAAATTTAAAAAAGAAATGTTATATTTTAAGAGCACCGAGGTAAAAACAGTTAACTTCTTAAAAAATAACATTCAAATGCTTTTTCATAATAAATGAGAGAACTTACTTGAAAAGAACTTGAACACGATTCTTGTGTATTCCTGATATAGAATCAATGGCTGCAGTAAGGTCCTTTTTTCTAACTTCCCTTTTATATGTATATATTATACATCGAGATGTATTAAACTGTTCAGCTGATGGGAAATTATTGAGCATATTCCGAGAAGTTCGTGATTTACATGGATTATTTTTCATCTTGTTTAAAAATGTGCGTGGGAAAATCATCAAGTCAGACGAGTCAGGCTTTGGGGGAGTCGGATATCAGCAACTGGAAAAATGCAGCTTTTCTCAGTATTCGGCAAATATATTTATAGAAGGAGATCGCAGTCAGTGATATATTTTCCAGTTTATGCATGAAAATATTATACTGCGTAGTTACTAAAATTCAGGGAAATATCTGTCGCTTCCAGAATTAGAGCATTTTTCAGATTTAGTAAAGTCCTGATAAATTTAGTATAAGTTATTTCCAAAACATGGAAAAAAATTAATTTTATACAATAATGTTTACCAATTACGGATACATTTTTTACACGATTAAGATAAAGAAAGAAAGAAATCAGTCATGTTTTAAAGCAATTAAAGAATTAATGAATTAAATCCTTAATTTAAACCCTGAAAAATTCAGAGTTTAGTGAATTTAATCCTGATTTTAAACACCTTATAATGAAAAAACATTCAATTCTGAATTGACATTTCATTATGAGGGGCTCGTATAATGAAATATCATTATAACTAATTTCTTTTTATGATATAAAAAAGAAACCTTTTAATATATTCTTTCAATTTGAAGCGGTGATGTTTTAAAACTCGTATATCTAATTGATTTAGGATTTATTTTTACCGATTTAATATAATCTCGTTGTGTTATCTATTAAATATTATATATTTTCTGAAAAATAACTCCTATACCTTTTATATCTCGCTTTTATAGTAAATGAAGTTAGTAATCCTATTTGAACCGCTTCCTATAAGAATTTTGAGTTCGTTTCATAAAAAAATATTGGAGACAATTGAAATACTAGTCAAATCAACAGTGTCACTATGAATTCATGAAATGTGGGAAATACGTATTCGGTGTGCTAAAAAACTGGTATCTTTTAAGGACGTTGAGATTTGAATGGAAGTCGGACGATGAATGCGTTTCATAGACGGGTCAGATAATGTCAAGTGAAAGTGTGGCACAACTAATCCTGTTTCTACGCCCCATATTTCAAATGCAATAATAATAGAAATTCTGGATGCAGCTGGATAAATTATATTTTTGAAAGGATTTATTCGGGGAACTAGTTGTGGCGGTAATCATGAAAAAGCATTTGTTCTTAAACGTCTTAAATTAAAAGACAGTTTTTGAACAAAAAGGAAGAGATTTTACTGCATCCTTTGGTAATTAAATAATTATTTATCCCCAAGAAAAGAAACAATAAGTAAAATGAGGCAGGTTTAGTCGAAAATAATAAAAATAACTTAAAAAAATCTCACGGTTTTATTAGTGTACAAAATAATTGTTTTATCAGAAGTCTGGGGGTCAAACCAAAAACGTAAAAGTGTTAGGCGCTGATAAAAGCCCTCTAAATAAAATGGAATTTTTAACCACATCCATAATATGTTTTAATTTCTAATAAATGTTTAGGAGTTTTCTTTCTTATGATATTCATAGTGTTTAATCTCCTTATCGTATTGTTTTCAGAGCCTCACGCTTTTTCGTTTTTGCTTTCGGCATCAGATTTTTGAAAAAAAAAATTCTACAGTTAAGCAAACTAATTAAAGCATTTTTTTAAAAAAGTTATTTTTATTGTTTTAAACTTTTTACTCCTTAAAATATCTCATAACTAATTATCATAATTGTTATGGAGTAGCGTAATAATTTTTTTTCTCAAATTCGCTACCAGATGGGGCCTATGAAAGGAAATGAAAATTTGATTAATATTAATCTATTAATTGATAATTAAATCCATAATATATTAAAATACTGTATTATCACCGGAACACACGAAACTATACCAGATTTCAGAATTTGATTCCACTAAGAATTCTATATATTTTTTTACTTCCCACGCCGACCCTGCTTACCCAAAGGATGTCACGAGTGGGCGGGAATAAAAATTTCAATAAAAATATTGGCGTTATACAATACAATATAATATAGGTATACATAAATAATAATAATTATAACAATAATAAATATACAATAAATAATAATCATCATAACAATAATAAATAATAAGTATACAATAAATACAAAAAAATGGATAATGCAATATAAAACAATATAAGTAATATAATACAATATAAGTAATACAAAAAAATATTAATATAAATACAAACAACAAACGTAATCATTTATTCTGTATTTACAAAGATGAAATTTACCAACATGAAAGACGTTGAATTAAACCGATGCGCATAAAAACATCACCGTAAAGATAAAATCAATTATGGAGAAATAAAAGTTGTTGAATGTTCATAATGATGGACATATTTGAAATGCATATTTTTTTGCCGTTCTTTTATATAACAAATAAGTAGATACTGTCTATCCTTTTGAAACATACTTGTAGTTCAATGCCATTGTGTCAACAAAGGTAATTATTTAACCCTCACCGGCTTCACCTACCTACCAAAATTTATTGTCTACAAGGGTAGGGTATAGCAATGTCTAGAACTAAGGTGACCAATAGTCCTCCTTCAGGGAGGACAGTCGTCTTTTGTAAGTTTCGTCCTCCCTTGAAAAGTGTCCTCCTACATGTCCAACTTTTCAATATTTGAAGACTAATCCAATCTGAAGGATATTTCTTATTAAGATATTTCCAATATATTGCTAGAAGATTATACAATGAGAAAAAATATTCATTCAATGGAAAAGTACTCATTTTAATAACAATTAAGAGGGATACAAGCATAACTACAATATAAAATATGACAAATGTTTTTATTATGCATTTATCATATTATAGTGTTCTGTATTGTTCTTGCAATGAATAAAATGCATTTTTCCTATTTATGATAATTTTTTTTCTTTCATTTGTGTCCCACTTTTCAATGTAAAAAAGTTGGCCTCATCAGTTAAACTGTGATTATTTCTTCAGAAAATCACAATAAATTAAAACTTATAAGCAAAATAGAAAGATTTGTGTCTTTGACAATGTTACAGATAGAAGTCAGGCTAAAATTTCTTAAGTGAGTTGATGGAGCGATATCAGATAACGTAATTTCGATAAACCCTTTGGTATTCTGAAATATATTATTGGAAAACAGCATCAAATTATATTAATGCAACAACTGTAAAAGAAAAAATATAGGGAAAAATAGGGTAAAACCGGGTACCTAAGACTCGAAGTCCTGTTTCAGCTAAACTATTCGACAAAGAGCTTGTCACATTTTATTAAAATATTCATTGTTTATTGGATAACAATAAATCATGTAGGAAAAGCCACAGTTTTACTACTTTTCTTACCAATGGTATTTTTACAAAAAAAGTCATACCACCCGGTTTTACACCACAAGTGTGGTAAAACCGGGTACACATGTTAAGTTTATAGGAAATTAGGGAAACTCTATTTCCAATGAAAAATTAGCAGGGATTTTTATTTTAAAGGGCAATTTAAGAATATTAGTTACAAAATTCACGTGTAAAGCAGTGGTCTTCTTCCTCCGCCCCACTGCAGCTTTCGTGGACCCAACTAAGACAGTTGTTAGAGATTTAATCCCTACCGGAAATTGTAAAGGGGAATCTTTTTCCCTTCTCTAGTAGATGTAACCTCGGGGCCGAAGAGGCCTGACGTACTTGTTTCTTTTCTGTATACCTGTTGTTCCTGTGATTCGTCCTGTGTGCGTGTGTTTGTGCCTATGTCCAAATAAAAGCCTTTTGTGTGATGCTGGGTCCGTTATCTGGATAAATTACTGCAGGACACTTTTAACAACAGTTTCTACATTGAATTAACCCTTTTCATTTATTTAAATTAGAAAATACGTCATTAAAATATAAACAATCAGAGTCTGGTGTGTTTTTATCGTCTTCATCGGAGTAATCATCAATACTGACTGTCCCGATCTTACGCCAATGGAAGTACCCGGTTTTACCCCGAGTGCAGAGGGTATAGAAAACGAAACAGAATTGCACAACAATTGGACTAAATCCTTATTTTTTGATAGGGTATGAATCCTTAGGAAACGTATAATAAGCTGGATGAAATATAGGTTTCATAACTATATTGTTTATTAAATAAGGATAGTTTAAAATCAAACGAACATTAGAGAGTTCAGGTCTTAAAATAAATAAAAATTCACAGATGCAGTGAATTAAACAGTTATAAACACGCCACTATGACTGTTCCTTTTTCTTCACTAGTAGAGTGTAATTCAGTATCTGTCCGCTAGAAAGAAGAACTTAAAATGCCAGAATCAAGAATACCCGGTTTTACCCCACTACCCGGTTCAAGTCGTCAGCCATGTTAAGGTTAAATTGTTGCAGAAACCGGATTAATGATGTTGTTCAAATTTTTTCCACCTATCTTCATAGATATTGATAGGAAAGAAATTTCCCATCGATATATGAATTTGGTACACAGAATTAGATTAATAATTTTAATGCACATGGATTATTTATAGAAAATCTTCATCAGGAGGTAGTTTTTTTGAATTATTGAAGGCTTATTTTCAACTTGTGCCATAAGATAAAATAAACACTGGATAAATATCTTACTACACAGTATTTTTTTAAAATTTAACTTGTTTATCAGGTTTATAACTCGACCAAAGTGTTAACAGAATTTGTTTCGAAATATTTATATTCGTCAGTTATATAAGGCAGATGACAGAAAAAATAAAAAAGTATATTTTAATTGTATGAAGAAGCATTCGCTTCGTTTGTATCATAAAACCAAAATTATTATCACTTAATACAAACACTTTCGAATTACTAAAAATCATTTATATTTTTGATGATTAAATATTCTTAATTCCTTTTTTTATTTGACATATGGATATATTAATATTCTCTCTATGACATATTATAAGATTAATCATATTTTTATTTGACGTATCAGGGGCCGTTCAAATATTACGTAAGCATATTTTTGGTAATTTTTGACCCCCTCCCCCCCCTTGTCAGCAAAAATAAGCAAATCGCAAACCCCCCTCTTATAATTACGTAAGCAAACGAGAACCCCCCCCCGTTCTTTTTTTCCCCACAAAACGTATAACAGCAATAATCTAATTTAAAAAATTTTAGGACTTAATTCAAATAAAAAACTTTAACTCGGCTTAAAATGAAAAAAACTATATATATTTAATTTCCTTACAATTGTGTTTAAGAAAATTTCTTAGTTTATCACAATTTTAAAAATTCAAGTTTAATTTTCTTTTGCCAAATTTAATTTTTTTTTAAAGTTATTTTTGCAAGTTACAAGAGATTTTCGGAAATAAAGTTGTGTTAATGTCTTACGTAAGCATCACTCATACCCCCCTGCCCCCCTTGTCAGCAAAAATAAGCAAATCGCAAACCCCCTCCCCCCCCTTAGGTGCTTACGTAATATTTGAACGGCCCCTCAGAACAAAATCTATTGAAATTATTCTGCTTGATATGTTTGCTAAAAGACTATTTACAAATTTTCTAAACAGTATAAACATAGAGCACAGAGTTTATAAACAAAATCTAATAAAACTAAATAACGAAATTGCACGCAAGTTGATACATAAATATAATGTATCTAAGAGTTCTGCCTTAAAAATATAAATTTCATACTAGTAACACATAATCTTATAGCACGCTTTTCAGAAAGATATAAAATGCTGATACACATGAAAAATAAAAGTTATATATCTAGTTATGTCTGAAAAATGCTTAGAATAATATTTTAAGTACACGTTCACTACCACAAAAGCGTGCTGTAAACCCACACGTTACTTTCGTTATATCAAAAGAGATGTTATTTTCCCCATCAAAGTAAAAATATCTACTTTTTCCTCGAAAAATGGTATTTAAAATGCCATCCATCATGATTTCTCATAAAAGAGGATGTTTTTACATTGGCAGCTTATATCGATGATGAAGATATTTCTTTTGTAAGAAGCGAGAATTATTTGCTGAAGAGAGAATATAAAAGAGAAGTATTTATTCACGAATCTTATTCCTAGCTCTTATGATTCAGTTCGTGTATTAAATTCAATTAAGAGATTATCTTACGTATAGTAAAGAGATTATTACATTGAATTTATCGAGCAGGTATTGATTAAGAGATTATTTAAATAAAAGAGAATCAAAGGGAGTAATATTTATTTCCTTAATTTGAAAATAATTGCTTCCACCTAAAACTCGTTAAAATCGAAATTCTTTGCCATTATTATTCATTAGCAAATAGAAAAATATAATAGAGTGGAGGCAAAAGTATAAAAATAATTATTATTTACGATGAAGCATCACATTTATTTTACATATATCTTGAAACTACGTGTTTCTTGGCATGTTTATCATAATATTAAAATGCATTATCACAGATCCGAATAAATGAATTTATAATGGATTAGATATTTATTTAGCATTTAATTTAAAGAACACATGTCAGACACTACTTTTTATATTTTATAAATCTGAAAAAATCAATATTTGCTGAAAACTGAAGCGACAAGATTTGTTTCAGTTATTGGAATTATATATATAAAATCAGGCTTTAAGAAGGTGAAATGTAGTCCATTTTGATCATGGAAGAGACAATATATGGCTTAATCTTCTTTTATTCTGGCATTCTTCATAGGTAAATGATTCAATTTTTACGTAGCTCCATGAC
>BGPR01046615.1:705-11999 GCA_013235015.1 Araneus ventricosus
AGAGGTCGAGGAAGGGTTGGAGGTCAGGTCAAGGTTCTTATGCAAATCCATGCTGCATCGGTGGTTGGTGGAAACATGGGGAGAGAAGAAAAACAAGACAAACGATATAGATTAGAATGAGTTGGGTAAGGAAAGGGAGTATCAAACAAAAAAACATTGATTTATTGGAAAAAGCTTTCGATGGGCACTGAACAAAAGAGGATAAAGCTGTCTAATCAAAGGGTCCGAAGGAGAAACAAACAAAGCTAGGCGATCAAAAGGCTTTTGGAGGAAAGGAAGATCTATTTATCCTATGACAATCTGATCTTCCTTAAGGAAGAGTTGTTGAATCCAGTATTTTCAGCCTTCAAATAGGCCCAGGGTTTCGTAAATGGTACATTTTACCATTACTAAAATATGTTACAAAGACACATGTCGAGAAAGGGTTCGAGCAAAAGCTCTTTTCCTGACCTGTAGTTTGAATATGTGGATACTACAGGGCAGAAGTCTACAAAAGTTGTTAGCTTCCAAATAATTCTCCGTCCAAACGGATGTTAAGATAAACAAATAAAAATGAATATAATAAACTAAAGCAAGGTTCACACTGAGAAGACAAGTGTGCGTTACAAACACAGGGACAAAACAAGAAGGTAGTAACCTGTAGTGCTATAAAACTTTCTTAAGGCAGTTCAAGGTTTGATAAAATTAAAAAAAGCATTGGCATGCATGTGAATTTTTAATAGCTCTATATTGCAAACTTTTATCAACACATTATGCAATTTATTTTGTACTAATGAAATTAATTAGAGACATTTTAACTGATAGCAGTGCATTTAGCTTTGAAATCCAAACCAAATACTGCGAGCCTAATTAGACGTGCTTGTAAACTACTGATTTGTTTTGTCTTTGTCAAAAAGTAATGCAATAACATAGAGGAATTAGTAGGCTTGTGATTGCTTCAAAACAATACAAAAAGTGTATAGGCTTCTCATATAGAAACAGAGATTTACAAAACTGTGAAAAAGCACATTATTTGTCTTACGTTACTGGACGTTACGTTATTTGTTTTACGTTACGTTCGCATTTAATCGGAAAAATGCATGAATTTTGCCCACATCACTATTGAAGTGCCTAAGAACGGTTCTGCATCCCCCCCCCCTCAAATAACTTTGAGTTATAACCAGCGGGAGTAATCTCCCCGAAACTTTCTCGCATACGACTAGTAATGCGGGGTGGGTAACCACCCAGTTGGTAGGTAAATATTTTTGGGGTATTTACCCAAAGACTGGTTATTTTGAGAAAAAAAATTATGAATGGTGATTTACAATGAAACATATAAAATTTATGAATTCCAAAAAACTTCATATTTTGCAAAACAAAACAAAAAAAAAAAAAAAAAAAATTTTGTTTGAGCACAATTTTTACGCGAAAAGGTACCACAACTTTATTTAACGTTTTTGAGTACGAAATCTTACTATAGATATCACACAACATAAAACCATACCTCTGGTTAATCACAGGCGTCCATCTGGAGAATGTCAAAACGTAGTTTCGTTCTGGGGTTTGTCATAATTTCCGAAGCGCGTGTTTGCGGCTCGCTATAATTTCGCAACTTCGTAGACCGCCAAGGTCAAATGCCAACTATACTAACTTGAGTAAAATAAGCGAAATGCTCGCCAACACGCAGTCGCAATGTGTATTTTGAACCAAATATGCAATTTGAACACCTTTTTCTTAACGGATCGAAACAAAATTTCAGCACAGATCTATAATTAATATTAGCAAACGTTATACCAATTTTTATTTATCTAAGCCAAAGGGTTTAGGAGATATAATTTTTTACAAGTATGCGATTATACAGACCGACAGACAACCAACCCTTTGACGGATTTCGCTCAAAATTTTATACGGACCTACACTCATGATGATAAAACTGTGTACCAAATTTTATCCATCTACATATTCCAGTTTTTGAATTATAGTGTTCGCATGACCGCGGACAGACTGACAGACAGACTTCCCTTGGACGGATTTTGTCTAAAATTTGACAGAAACCTACAAAGTATGTGTAAAGACCACATACCAAATTTCATCCCTTTATCTCTAATAGTTTTCGAGTTATCGTGTTCACAGAGAGACATAATTCCCAAATTGTGTTTTTCGGACTGAGGGAGGTATAAAACGTGGGGATTCGTCAAAATCTCGAGTTCGAATTTTTTGACGATTACAATACTTTCTCTTTGGATACTTCGTAGACGAGAAAGTAAAAACGATAGTCCGATAGTTATTGTCCAAAAAACACAATTTTGGAATTACGTCTGTCTGTGAAACACGATAACGCGAAAACTATCAGAGCCGCGGGAATGAAATTTGGTATGTGGTCTTTAAACATAATTTGTAGGTTTCTATCAAATTTTGGGCCAAATCCGTCTACGGTAAGTCTGTCTGTCTGTATGTCCGAAGTCATGTGAACACTATAACTCGAAAACTTGAATAGTTAGATGGATAAAATTTGATACGCAGTTTCATCGTCATGAATGTAGGTCCGTATCAAAGTTTGGACGAAATTCGTCGAAGGGTTGATGGTCTGTCGGACTGCATAATCGAATACTTGTTAAGCATTCGCTTCAAAAATTATATCTCCTAATCCGTTTTGTTTAGACAAATAAAAATTGGTATGACGGTTGCTACCATTAATTATAGATCTGTGCCCAAATTTAGTTCCAATCGGTTGAAAAACGGCGTTCAAATTGCATATTTTCTTTAAAATTTGATTCTCCATGCGCATGCGTACTGGTAGCAATCTCTGTGCACGTAGAAGGATTACGTCAGTTTGTCCTTGAGCCGGCAAGAGTGGAAAATAGGTACGCATCTCTTTGAATTTGATTATTACCTAAATATTTCACAATCGCTATTATTTTCGATGAAAAACCTTCTGATAGTCATTGCATTCTGGGTTATAGTAGGTTCGATTTTTTTTATCCACGCGGGAGGAGGGGAAATAGCACCTTTTTGGGGGAAGTATACGAAAAAGTTTAGGGGAGAACACTCCCGCTGGTGTACTTCGTTAACGGGAAATTGAAGAAGTCAGAATTACTAGTTCCAGTCGAACCAATCGCCTCGAGACCTTACTCCCCAAATCACAGGTTCTTTTGGCAAGAAAACTACGCCAAATGCGAATACAGTCGGACCTCTATTTAGCGAAGTCGCTAAATCCGGAAAAAAAGTTCGTCATATGGAAGATTCGTTAAATAGAGATTCACCTTTCAAAATACTTTAAACTACACAAAACAGATTTTAAATTCATAAACACAAAATATTATTAAAAAAAGTAATTAATCGCACCTTTATTTTGTAAATTAATATCTATTTGTTTTATATATCTTGCCCATCAAAAAGAAATCTGCGAGGAAAACAAGAATAAAGCAAAACATTGTCCGGGAATACACTGTATTTTCAATTTTAAAAAATAATCTTATATTAAAATTAACGAATTTTAGCATTTCATCATACGAAAGTTTGTTGATTTCTGCATCATGATAATTTCCATCTTCATCATCTTCGTCTTCATCGCAATTCATTGCTGTATTGTTTTTATTTTTCACACTGTCCACTTCAAAACGGGAAATATATAATTGCACTTCAATTTAGATAGTATGCACTTGGTACATGGAACTATAATTCAGATACTTTGCACTATAATTTGAATACTTTGCACTATAATTTGAATTCTTTGCACTATAATTCGGATACAATGCACTATATTTAGAATACTTTGTACCATAATTCGGCTACTTTTCACTATAATTCGAATACTTTTTACTATAATTCGAATACTTTGCACTATAATTCGAATTCGTTGCACTATAATTCGAATTCGTTGCACTATAATTCGAATGCTTTACTCTCAAAATCAATTTTTATGGCAAAGTTTCAAAAATTTTAAATTGGGCAGATTGCTTACTCAAAAAAGGAAATAAAAAATGTAGATATTATAAAAAAGTTGATTACAAAAATGAAAAAGGTTTTAAAATGTACAAAGCACGAGTGAAAGTTACTTTTGGTACGAAATAAACAAACATAATTGAGAATACAGAAATTGTAAAAAAATAATATAATACTACACAATACTTATTGTATTAAAAGAGCATTCTTGGCTTTAGTGGGCCGACCTCTCTTACGTTTCTGCCCAAGAGGTAAACATTTAGATTCGTTTCACGCTTTCTCCTGCTCCATACGTATTAAGATGGCTAAGCTATGTTTACGAATATATTTTTTGCAAAAACAGGACAAGAGTGTTTGGAAACAGAACCGTTACATCCAAGGGTAGATACTGTCACTTTCCATACACATTTATTATATTCAGTTTTATATTCATCGTATGAGGTCCATATGAGATATGCCCTTTCATGTGAATGGACCACTTATGCTTTTATATTGTGTTTCACATGTAAAGATGGCAAATAAAAAACAGGTTGGTTTCCGTTTCTTTCTTCTAAAATTTTGACTTAAAATTTTGCCCACTGATTTGGTTTCGTCAAAATCTTTGTGGGGACATACAGACAATTTTAAATACGGTTTCAAGTAAAATGGTTTGTAATTCTGGTTAACTGGATCACATTCATTTGAAATTTTTTTTCACAATCTCATTTTTAAACGCAAGGAACTGACCAACAGGGAGATGCTCACGAAATGTATGTTTCCTTTTTTATCACTGCATTGATTTCCTCTAATCCATTAATGGTAATAGGAAAATAATTCCTAATAATTCCCTACTTCTTATAAAGTATTCTAAATATAATGCATTGTATCCCAATTATAGTGCAAAGAATCAATAACAATTTCTCGTAAGCTATCCGATTTAGAGTTGTCTGTGAATATTGTGATATTCACATCATTTTTGTCTTTTAATTTCTTTAAAAATAATGCACTAATTATGTTGAAGATATCGTCATCAGAGCATAAATTAAGACATTCAATATAATTTTTTTCATATTTGTCTTTAATGCCACGCAGTTTGCCATCAATAGTTTTTACTACATGTAAATAGCACGTCAATCGTCGGAAGGGAAGGCCAAAAACAGCTTTGAAGCTATTAGTTATTACACTGCGGCAACAGTCAATAAAATTTTAAGATTCCACTCAGTTTCATTTATTTTATAGAATGAGTCTTTCACACAATTAAATGGTTCTTCCGCTGGTATGGTGCGAAAGTTTGGGTAGGTGGTGCCAGCTCAGGTATCGTCCTCGTCATCTGACCTTGTTTGAAAGTTAGTAGGTCCTTCCAAAAGTAGTCCTCGTGTTACTTCAAAACGGGTCGTTAATATAACTAAACTAAACACAATGGATTTAAATTCATACCTTCAAAAGTGCTGTTACTTTGAGTTTAGTTCATTAGTTTATTTTAATTAATGTCCTGTTTTTGAAGCAAAACGAGGCTATTTTGGGACGGACCTCGTCATTTTGAACCGTTGGCAGGTGACAAGGACAACACCTGAGCTGGCACCCCCTCTCCAAACTTCCGCACCACACCAGCAGGAGAACGTTTGGTTCCATACGTATGATTTGATGTGCAACAGGTCCATTACCGACGGATCTTTATTCGAATCGGGTCTCGAACATGGAGCCTCCGGCTCCAGAGCCGGCATTTTAACTCTAGGCCACCGCGGCCTCAATTCAGTTTGAAAAGATACAAAAAAAGAGGTATAGAAACAGTGATATTGTTGCAAAATAAGCAGTGCCGAGACGCTCTAAGATGGGTGACAAAAATCGCGCTGTTTTAAGGACATTTTCACAATTTTTTCTTGTTTATTTCTCATGAAAAAAAGCAGTGCCATAATGGTGTTCCGGCTCTACTACACCCCTGTAGAGAAGCAACGATGCACCCTGCACACGAACGAGTCACGCCAATGTACGGCCCACAGCCATATTATCAAATTAACCATTGTTGCTAATTTGGCGGATTAAGGGGTCTATTCTGGTACCCCCGGTTGGGGTCCGCACGTTAATAACGGAACCCAACCCAACTTCCAACCCTACCGGGGGTACCAGAACAGACCCCTAAATTTCCGGCTTTGTCTTATTCTCGGACTTTTCCCCTTCTGAGATTATAAATCCCCCAAAACAGGGATGATTCCTCCTATTGGCAACACTCCAACCATTGCAATGTTGCCGGCTGCCAAAACTGCGCTGTGTTTAGTTTATTCAAAGTAGAAACATCTCTTTTATAGTGGAAAGTAATTAATGCAAGTGATAATATTTTTTCTTGAGTGCATCATATTTGTTCAAAGTTCAAACATTTTTTTTCATGGTGAATAAATTTAATTATAGTGGAATAATTTCTTTTCTCGTGCAATTTATTTGTTATGAGTGCAACTTATTTTTATTAAAGTGAATTTGATCCAAATTAAAGTGAAAATAATTCCCACCCCTTCAAAACTACTTCATCCACATCTTCATAGACACACGATTTTAAACGTTTTGAACAAGAATTCGATGAATCATAATTTTGTATATTAACACGATTTTTTTATTATGGTTGATAAGCTGTTTGGAGGAATACCAAATTTTAAAGCTATATACTTTTTTTTTCAAGCCTTGATCCATCTCATGAAGAATTAAATTTTTTTCTTTGATGCTCAAGCACTTTCGCTTTGACATTTTCCAGCTTCAAGGTCATTGATCACCAGAAAATGCGTTAAAAGAAAGAATAAGTTTGAAATGTTTAGAAATATTTTGAGAAATAGGGAGAAAAAAAAATATTGGATCACAAGAAAAAGTTCGTTAAATAGAGAATGCACTTCGCTATTTGGAGGTTATTTTACGAAGAAATTCGCAAAATGTTCTTGGTTCCTAGCAAAAGTTCGCAAAATAGAGGTTCGTTAAATAGAGGTCCGACTGTATTTCAGCTGCTTTGGTTGAAACCCGAATGGTTGTGGATTTTCCATCTGAAATAATGACTCCTGCAACAGCTTTTCAGGATTCCGTACGCGCCACATCTTAATGACGCCAGTTATCAATTCATTACTGCCCCTTCTGGGAAAAGAGCCGTTATTAGCGATAAAGAAGAGGAACCGTCGTGATAAATGAGAAATGTGATTGGTAGGTGGCGATGAAACCTGTTCGCGACGATGCCTGGGTGTGGTGACGGGGAGGGGGACTTTTTTTTTTATGCTTCATTCAGTTTCTCGAGAACGTCCCTTTTTACTTTCTCGTATATGAAGTTTACAAAGAGAAAGTATTGTAATCGTCAAGAAATTCGAACTCGAGATTTCGACGAATCTCCACGTTTTAGACCTCCCTGCGTCCGAAAAACACAATTTTGGAATCATGTCTCTCTGTGAACACGATAACTCGAAAACTATTAGAGCTACGGGGATGAAATTTGGTATGTGGTCTTTAAACATTTTGCAGGTTTCTATCAAATTTTGGACAAAATCCGTCAACGGGAAGTCTGTCTGTCTGTATGTTCGAGGTCATGCGAACGCTATAACTCAAAAACTTGAAAAGCCGGATGGATAAAATTTGGTACACAGTTTTATCGTCATGAATGTAGGTCCGTATAAAAGTTTGGGCCAAATCCGTCAAAGGGTTGACTGTCTGTCGGTCTGTATAATAGCATACTTGTTCAACTCTATGCGCATGCGTAAATGCCTGTCCAAAGAAAGGATACTCCGAAAACTTGGCAGTTTGCCAAAAACCAATTCTGGCGGCGAGATTTTGTAAGGGAGCAAACATTTAGGGCGTCTCGTTTTACTTGCGTATTGGAAGCAATCTCTGTTCATGCGCAAGCTATTCAGCGAGCAAGCTATTCACCTGTTTTCTTCTCCGCACTCGGAACTTGCATTGCTAGAGTTTGATAAAAAAAAAAAAAAATATTGCGAAGTTTTAATAGATACGCATCTTTTTGAATATGATTATTCACCTCAATATTTTACTATCACTATAATCTACAATAAAACACCTTCTGATAGTTATTGCATTCTGGGTTACAGTTGGTTCGAACTTTTTATCAACGCAGGGGGAAGGGAAATGACAAATGTTTGAAAAGTATATGAGAAAGTTTAGGGGAGGCCACTCCCGCTGGTTTTTAATGGTGTTTTTGTATTGAAGAGAATCGTTTGTAAGCCCTTTAACATTCAGTGGTATTTAGGAAGCTGTAAAAATGCAGTGGTGCAACCAGTGGCGTAGTGAGGAAAACTGGTGCCCGGGGCATAATAGTATTTTTTCTCCCCCCATCTTGAATCGCTTTACTTAAACCAGCGGGAGTGGCCTCCCCGAAACTTTCTCGCATACGACCAGTAATGTGGGGTGGGTAAACACCCAGTGGATAGGTAATTATTCTTGGGGTATTTACCCAAGGCCTGGTTATTTTGAGAAAAAAAATTATGAATGGTGATTTACAATGAAACATATCAAATTCATGAATTCCTGAAACTTAATATTTTGCAAAACGAATTGCGTATGTTCGGAATTTTTACGCGCGCTGAGGTTACTTTATTTAACGTTTTTGACTTCGAAATCTTACTGCTGATATCACGCAAGATTTCACCATACCTTCCATCTGGAGAATGTCAGAACGAACTTTCGAATCAGGGGTTGTCATAATTTCCGAAGCTACAATTTCGTAGACCGCCAAGGTCAAAAGCCAACTATACTAACTGGAGTAAAATAAGCGAAACTCTCGCCAACACAGAGTCGCAATGTGCATTTTGAACCAAATATGCAATTTGAACAACTTTTTTTCAACGGATTGAACCGAAATTTGAGCACAGATCTATAATTAATATTAGCAATCATCATACCAATTTTTATTTGTCTAAGCCAAAGGGTTTAGGAGATATAATTTTTACGAGTATGCGATTATACAGACCGAGAGACAGTCAACTCCTTGACAGATTTGGCCCAAAATTTGATACGGACCTACATTCATGACGATAAAACTGTGTACCAAATTTTATCCATTTAGTTATTCAAGTTTTTGAGTTTTAGTGTTCGCATGCCCTCGGACACACAGACAGACTTCCCGTGGACGGATTTTGTCTAAAATTTGAAAGAAACCTACAAATTATGTGTCAAGTTCACATACCAAATTTCATCCCCGTAGCTCTAATAGTTTTCGAGTTATCGTGTTCACAGACAGACACACATAATTACAAAGTTGTGTTTTTGAGGTCTCAAACGTGAAGATTCGTCAAAATCTCGAGTTCGTATTTTTTGACGATTACAATACTTTCTCTTTGTATACGAGAAAGGAAAAATCGGCATAAAGTTTTGTCAACATGGCCAGTCGTGTAGCGAGGTAACAGCGAGGGGTTCCCGGGAAATGATTTTAACGCCCCCTCTTAATATTTTGTTTTAAAAATTGGCACAAATGTTTTGATAAAGTGGCGCCCGCAAAATTGGCCTCCTTCCCCCCGCTCGGTACGCCACTGGTTCGGCGTAACAAGGGTAAGTGACGTTCATGGCAAAATTAGATAGTAAATTAAAATTAATCGCGAGAACTGCTCAGATAACTCGTATTACATTTCAAATTCTTGCATGTGGCGATGTTGTTTGTGGTAATTCATTCGTGTTCATTTTAATGATAATATGCTTCGTGTATACGACGCTGAGCTTCGCTTACACGTCGTTTTCCTTAATTATAAAGTGTGAAAACTTCCTCCTTTCTGGTATGTGAACCGTGATAAAGACATCATGACTTCGAAGTTATTCGCGATTGATGATTTGACAATTGTCCGATGTTAATTTAAGCGATGATGATGAAGTTATTCCACCTGCCCTCCTTGCCTATCGGTCTGTACAAACGCATATTTTTAACCGCAATAACTTCTCCGCAAAATTACTTGAATAATTAAATTTGGTATGTGGCCTTCTTACCTTAATTGTAGATTTGTGTCCAATTTTTGTGTCAATCGGTTAAAAAAAAGGCGTTCAAATTGAATAATTTTTCTAATCCGATTCTCCATACGCATGCGTACTGTAGCAATCTCTATGCACGCGGAAGCTATTGAGCGAATTACGTCACTTTGTCCTTGAGCCGGCAAGATTGAAACCTAGCACAGTGTGTGATAGATGCGTTTTAATCGGTACGCATCTCTTTGAATTTGATTCCTTACCTAAATATTTTACGATCACTATAATCTACAATGAGAAACCTTCTGATAGTCATTGGATTCTGGGTTACAGTAGGTTCGAATATTTTTATCCACGTGCGGGGAGGGGAAACAGCGCCTTTTTGGGGAAGTATACGAGAAAGTTTAGGGGAGACCACTCCCGCTGGTTATGTTTAATATTAAATGTTAAAATTTCATTTTAATGAAATTTTAATATTTTAAATAATGCTGTGGTAATATACTAGTGCTACCTTTAAAATTTATACTTTTAAATGAATTTGCGTTAATAGCCATGATTTTATAATAATCAATGGGAACCAATATCATACAGAGATAGCCCAAAAAATAAAATAAATAAAGAAATAAAAATAAATTCGTAGTGAATCGAATACAACCAAAAACAAAACAAGGAATCCATTCTAGTCCACTTTTCATGGCTAAGAACTATTCAATGGATTCAAAATAATAGTTTGGAAATTTCTGTAAAAGCTAGCATTTCGCAAAACATCAGCCATCTAATAATGAAAGTGGTTTATTAAAATTTCGATTATATGTCTTCATTTATACGCCGTTCTATGTCAGACCCTGGAAAGATGTACAAACGAGGGATCCGCGTCAGAAGAAGAAGGGGGCATCACGCAGCCGATATCTAATAATCGTACTCCCCCATGGCAGGTTTTCCGCCCGAACCCCCTCCCCTCCCCTCAGAGCGTGAGGCATCTTATCCGGTGCGTTTGTCATTAGGAATTTATGCATTATCCTGCGTTTCTGTGGTCGGCCCGCTATCTTCAGGACTAACATTACACTGATGATGTCCTGGCCGACAGATGGCGCTGCGCTCAACACAGCTATAGACAAAATAATACAAGTTGGAAATGCGAGAGGGCCCGGTCCCCGAGTTCAAACTGAAAATTAAAAGCTTTGCCAGTTTAAATTCTGTATTTCATTAACATTTTGCATTACCAAACAATAGAAAATTAAATAATGTTAAAAACAATGGAAAACTAAAAAACGTGAAAAGAAAGAACTTGTTCTTCGTATTATTGGTTCGCATTTTTTCTTCATATATGGAGCTAAAAGGCTGGCCTCTAATATTTTTTTAGCCTTTGTTTTACTCGTTTTTAGTCGTATGTCCCATTCCCATTCCAACCCGGCTAAGGATGAATTGGCAATACGTAAACTGAACGTAGCTTTTTTTTG
>BGPR01046616.1:0-11999 GCA_013235015.1 Araneus ventricosus
AAAGTTACGGAACTTTTCCTGGAATTGATGCTATTTTGATTTACTGAGTGTCTATCCCGACAAACTAATGTCCAACCGAATCTTGAAATAAATGGCTTAGCTAAAAACAGTGTCTGTAATTTCAGATAACATACGGTGGTAATTTAATCACTTTTATTCCACGTGGGTAGAAATACCATTAATCACTTTTGGCAATTAAACTCTATCTGCAATTTCGTAATTAATATTTCCCATATACAATAGAAATATTGAACTTATTTTTAGATTTAAAATTCATTAGTCCGACTTGTTTCACAAGGCAAAATGAATTCTCAAGGAGAAACGTTGAATTACTTACCTCTACCCTTCTCTCTTTCTAATTAAAATAAGTTTCAGTAACTTTTTGGAGCTTATTGCTTAACAAATAAACTAGACACAAAAACCAAAAATGCAATCTTCAAGAAAGTTTTCCTCTCGAATTTTTTCGGATTTATTAAGAATTTCATTTGTTTTGTAATAAGTTTATGAATTCAAAAGGGGAAAAAACGCTTCTTGGCTGCATTTATTTATTTACTTATTTTTACTTTAAAGTTCTCTAGGGGTCAAAGTGGTTTCTTGGAAGCAAATATGCTGATTTTTCCTAATTTACTTTCTTATTAGATGTGGAAGGTAGCAGCGTGCCTGAAATCCGTTTCATCTCTATTCATTTAACGTCTATCATCTTCTTCTGGAAAATTAATTAAGATCTACATAATATTATATAGAATGTTACTTTTCTAGCTGGTTTAAAGAGCAAATTCTAAATATTTATTTTCCATAATTAAATTTGAAATATCGTCAAAGTTACGTCAAAATGTTATATGTCAAAAACCACGCACTGCAAAACATGCGAAATTTTAATGTAACAACCATTAGAGGCGCGTTTTGGGGTAACATGCAACAATTATACAATGCATACAACAATTTGAGAGAAAGTATAGCTAACCGAAACAAATGTATCTTTACCAATAAAATGTTTTCATTAAATTTGACATAAGACATTTTGATATAACATTGGCTATATATTTCTTATACTCTGAACATTACACTAAATGGATTTGTTTTGCTTTCAAAAACGTATAAATCGAAATAAATAGGTACAAGGGATGCAGGAAAAATATTTAAAAAAATAATTTTTAGCTTATTTTGCTGTTAAAATAATTCTATTAAAACATTATTCCTAAATAAACATATCTTTATTAAATCAATTTCTTTCTTCAAAATAAAAAAAAATAAAAAAGTTAAAAATTGTTCCAGGTATGCAGTTAATAAATAGTTACAATGCAGTACATAAATTCTTAAATTATTCAAAATTAATTAAAGAATTCAAAAATAATGATACAAATGTCAAATCACTGCAGAATGAAGAGTTTAATACATACTGATGTATCATGCGTATAAATCAGTGGATCAAACCTGATTAAAATGTCAATAAATCATTTTAGGAACCTTAATTATTTTTCTGCAAATGAAATTTCTATCTGCATTATTTACGTTTATTTATACTTTTCGGAGGGTGTCAATAAAAATGTAATGAACTTTAAGATGTAAAAATGGCGTTGGATTTATAGATGACTGAATTGCGTTTTCATTAGTTGCTTAGAAAATCATTCATTAGAAAATCATTATCTGCTTTTATGATAAAATGAGAACACAACTACCGTTTATCTTCTTCTGAGCTTACATCTAATTTGTAATCTGGTAACAATCTGCAAAAATAAATCAGGATCTTTGTACTCATTTCTGAAAGATGGCAAAATGGCAAAACCAGCAAGATGGGAAAACTAATAAAGACGTTGAAGACAATGGCCCTGAATTTGTTTTATAAAACAAATGAAAAAAATTTAATAACACATAGAAATAATCGATTTAAATAATTTAACAAAACATAGGAACTGATTTTCCGAAGAATTCTCCTTCCCAAATTTATATTATGAGCAGAAAATGGGCATCTCACTATTATATCTCACTATAATATCAAAAGAAAAATTCTGTTATTTTTTAAATTTATTATTAATGCTGTTTAAAAGCATAAGACGGTTTCTATTATCCTTATTCGCAACCCTTTTTAAAAACTAATTTTTATGTGTGCTTCCTGACACATTCACAAAGCTGCAGCGTAAATTCATTCAAATATTTAAATGTTGAAATTTCTGGTTTGCGATATTTTCACATTAATAACATTTCCTTTCGTTCACATGCATCGACTAATGAATGCCCCCTCAGACCACACGCCCACTCGAATATCTTTCAATAGATTTTATCTTCATCATCTACAATTAACACAAGATCTACTTCCACCGCAGTGAAGTAGATATCATTTCTCATCGCTTAATTTTATTTCTTTTTAATAGTTTGTCTTCGCAAATACATGCATCAGTTTCTAGCAAGAGAAGCAGCATGTAATTGGCCGTTAAAGAGTTTATTGCCCCTGAATGTTAAAAAGGGGCCTGAAAATGAAAAAGAAAAAAGAGATTTTACATTCACGAATAATTCCAAAGAGGCGCCACTAATTATATTTATACTTAGGAAGCACTTTCAGTTTTTAAAAAAATATTGGCATTTTCTGAATTGCCTTAATCTTGTGGGTACAATATCACGGAGATCATTGGAGATTTTTTTAATATTTAATTGAATAACTTAAGGGCATCGTCTGAAGAACATCGCAAGCCCTCAAGCAGTGTGAATTAAATCATAAAAAGCTCTTGGAGTTTGCGAATGGGCAGTCAGACCTTATCAGACCTTGGAATTATGCTTATTAAGACTGTAAAATAGCTCTAGGTGGAAATTTTCAGAGGAAAAAAATGTTTATCAGCTACATTATTATTCCTTAATGGCAACAGAAAAGAATGTTATGCATATTAAGAAAGCTAATTCTTTAAATCAACAAAAATTTAATTGCATGAATTTTCATTAAGCAAAATGTGCAAAAAAATTGTTATAAATATATACATTTTCATTCAACATAATAGGCAACATGAAGGTTGATACATTTTGCGTAAATTCTTTCCTTTTAGCTTAGTCTCAAAGCAAATGGAAGAAAATAATTCCTTCTTTCTACAAACAGATTTGGTCCGAAATTTAATACATGTCAGTAAATTGATTTTAAGGTTTTCTATCTAAATTACAACCATTTAACTATTTTCACATTTGAGTTACAGTGTTTTCTGACACTCGAATAGGCAAAACACCACTTCATACCCATGTCATTAATTCTTTAAGCAATTGTGGATATGGAAAGCTATTTATCTTTTGCTTCAAGAGACGATTCTCAATATGGAATGAAAGTCTCTATAAAAGGGAGAAAAGGAACACTCTTTGATATAAACACTTGTAGCAATTTTGCAATCTACACATTACAGGACACATTATACATTGAGTTACTAAGTACTGCTTTCATTTATGTTAAGCAAATCAAGCGGCGTTGAAAACATATTAAAATAATGTTAAAGTTTTCGTCCTATATTCAGATTTGATGTTTCATTAGTTCTTGTGTAACAATACTTCATTAATATGTTCGTCCAATAAAGCTTTACTATTTCAAAAAAGCATTAAGAAACCTAATTTCCCGAAGGCAGATGTATTTTAATGCACTGTTCGTTGGGTTTGGATTTGAATGATCTATTTGCTTAATTTATAATAATACTAACTTTTTTACTTGTTGAATAAGTGGAAAACTGCTAAGTCGCCTAAAGGAGGAGGTGGTTTAATCAAATTATACGACATGCTTTATATCCGAAGAATGATTATCCATTCTTGCAGGAGGATTTTTCAGGTTTCCTCATAAGATCAAGAAATAGGGAGGAGGCATTTTGCAGCATAGTGTAGAGCCGTGCCTATTCTGCCGAAGCTGCATAATTTTTGTTAATTAATCTGAAACTCTGGAAAGTGTCCATATTCTGAGAAGAAAATTGATTCGGACTTTGAGGACCTATATACCCATTTGGTATTGAGTAGATACTAACAAAGGTGGTATTGCATGATCTGGGCGCTCTGTAACACTTTAAACTGCTGTGTTTGCCTCTGCTGCAGAGATTTATTTTCCAGGGGTGTTTTAATAAAGGACTTAAAATTTTGAATAGAGGAAAACAGCATCAAAAACTCATTAGAAATATCAGAATAATATCTTATTTCAAAATGCTTTTTATGTAATTGGTTTATATTCCGATCTGAACGTAATTCATGATTTTATGGAAATATATTCAAAGGCAACATATTTCCATATAACACATACAGTTAAAAAATTATTCCGGACGAACATTTTTAATTTTAAACGAATATCTCTTTCAATTTAGCTAAAAGTAATAACATAATGTTTACAATACAAAAAACATAAATCTTCTGTATTTTAAAGAAGTATAAATTAATCATACTGAACGTAAAATTAAATATAAAGTATAACAGTCTGTAACATTAGCTATAAAAAATTACAGAATTGTTCCTGGTTGATATTATTATGATTTATTGACTGTCTGTTTCACACAAGTGTACAACCGAATATTGAAATAAATGACTTAGTTAAAAACACAGACTGCAATTTAAAGCCAGTACATTGAAAATACGAAATTACTTACAGTTTACTTGTTTATAAACATCATTAATCATCTCTTGACATTTAAAATTTATCTGCAAATTCCAAATTAAAATTTGAATTTCCAAAGTTATATTGAATTTAATTCTATATTTCTAATTAATTTGTCCAACTCAATTAATTTGACAAAATCAACTCCTGATGGCTAATCTTCTATTGTTTACCTCTAGCCTCCCGCTTCTTTATTTATTAAAATGGCTTTTAAGTCCCTTATCGAGGCGAGTTCTCTAACGAAAAAAACTGCAACGAAGAATCAAAATTGCAGCCTTCAGGCAAGTTTTTATTTAGAATTTGGATTTAATAAAAGTTTTATACGCCTTTTTAATAGCTTATGAATTCAGAAGGGACAGAAGCGCTTCCTGACTGCATTTATTTCTTTACTTTGAAGTTCGGTAGGATATAAACCGTTTCGTAAAAGCCATTATGATGGCTTTATTTAATTTCCTCGTTTATTAGATAAGGGATTTGGAAGGTAGGAGCACTTCAAAAGCCATTTCATTTTCTATTCGTGAAACGTTTATCAAAATTCTTGTGGTAATTTGATTATGAGGTATATAAAGTCATTTCAAATGCAATTTTCTAAATTGGATTGAAGAAACATTGCGTAGTCATTTAAATATTCTTGAGTAGGTAAATTTGGAATATGTTCTGTATACTTAACTCATTGTGAAATATTTTGGACAGGATACATCAGTCTCTCATCCCCGTGTCTTGCTACCAATTAGTGGAGCCTTTACCAATTTAATGGGTGCTCAGTGATATGAACCAGTGGCGTAGCGAGGGTAAGTTTCGCCCCAGGCATTATATGATTATTTCGTCCTCAGTCGTCATAAGGGACTTAGCAAGGGGTCATGGCGCAACTTTTTCTTCCCTTCATTATATTTGACATTAAAATAGTGGTGTGAACGCACTATTTTTCTTCGTGGCGCCCCCTTAGACTGGCGCCTGGGACATTTGTTCCCCCCCCCTTCCCCCGGTGGCTACGCCACTGATATGAACAGATTGGCCAGAAATAAAGTATCAGTATTCACAGTTTGGTAAATTTAACTTGTTGTCTCCCCGACGACCGTTGCAGGCCTTACACCCGTTTGGTTAGGCTAGTCGGTGTGGGTCTAAAAAAAACAGCATGGTAAAGCAAAAAGAACTAGCTGTCATAAAACGCCAAATCTCCCTGGCATGCATTTTAGAATATGGGGTAATGAATGAACAAAAATGATAAAAAGAATGTTAATAAAAGAAACAAGTAGTAAAACAATTTGATAAAAACTGTTTTTAAAACACACTTTTGTTAGTAAACTAATCAGCAGAAATTTTTTCTAATTATTTTCTACTTTTTAATCTTGAAATCTTTTGTTTCTGGAAATCACTACACGGTGGAGCCACTGGTGTGGAATCAAAATTTAATTAAATTAATAATTAAGTGGCAATTAAGTTGTAACATTACTAAAATGCTTCATTGTCATCCAGAATACACAAAAAAATCGATTTCAAATCTCTAACACATTTAGGAAGTGAGTGAAAAATCGATTATAAAATTCCATCTTTACAAAGCATTGTTTAAAAGCGACCATTTCTTACCTTAAACTCTTTACAGTACTTTACCTTATATACATAAATTAAATTAATATTTGTGTCTCTTATACTCCTGTACTGAAATTTTTATGCCCGCTCTGTTTACCCCCCACAGGGCACTTATTGCATGCCAATGCCTTAATTCTAACCCAATATATGAATCAGTAAATAACCATCATAAAAAATGACAAATGTCTCTCATTCAAAATGAAGCTTTTTTATCTTATTTAGTAATTTATGTTTAATTATATTATTGGCCCAAGAAAGCATCAAGAAAAGGGCAATGAACTTTACGATATAAAAGTAGTGTCAAATTAATTTGGAGATGACTAAAACCCGTTTTCATTAGCTGCTTTTATGATAAATTGCCTGACACGCCGACTCATTATCTCCTGAGGCTGCGTCTAATTCTTTAGCCGTCAACAACGTGTAAAACATACCCATTATCTTATTCCTGCATTTCTGAGAATGCATTATTACAATACGGCAAACAACAAATAGAAATACTAAAAACAATGAAACTCAATTTTCTTTGATTAAAAAGTTGTCAAATCATTACATTATTTGTGATTAAATTTTCAGTAAGAACGTTCAGTAACGTTTTATTAATATCCATTTATAATGTTATCTAATGCATTTGGGTAGAATTTAAAAAAATATTCAGCTCATTAATCAATAACATAATTTTTTTTATCATTGTGAATTTTTATTATCTTGCTGTTATGTAATTTATCTGCGAAGATGTTATAATCATTTAAGTTAAGTTTAATTTTTTTTCTTGAAATTGTAATTCTACATTTTGTCGCGATAAAAAAATTAATTAAATATAATCTGTGAACGTGTTTCATGTAATAAGTAGAATATGTTAAAATAAATGCAGTTGTCGCAGAATTTTCTAAAATGTTCCCCTAAAAATTTACATTTTCTTGCTATTTACTTAGAGAAGGTTTTCAGATACCATCACCATCTAACATAAATAAAGCTCACAATTTTCTTATACCAGTATCTAACCTCCTTCCATGACTTTGGTGGATAATTTTGGTGTCAGATTTGTTAGATCCTCCCCAAGGCCATAAAGTAAAAAAATGCTTCTGCTCCATCGAGGGAACTGTTAGGCCAATTCAGAGTTGGTTACCATGTTAAGTCAATGAACAGGAACCTCATTCACCAGAGCATTATAGAAGAAAAGTGTTACATCGCCGCTAGAGAGTCAAGCATAAGCTTTGCTAAGCGCTTGCATATCAACCTAACAGAGTGGTTAATTAAAGTCAATAGCTGCTAAGTGACTTTTATGTCAAGTTGATATAAATAAATAAAAATAGAAAATAATTCTTCTGATTCAAAATGCTTTTCAGTTTCTCATTTATTATGTATCCAAACATAGCCTTGGATGGTGAACAGTTCAAGTTTAATTCAGTCATATTAACGTCCCGTTTTGAATCAACACGAGGGCTATTTTGTAATTTTGAACCGTAGTCAGATGACGAGGACGGCAAATACAATAATATAAATTTAGTGCAAGTACAATAATATAAATTTAGTGCAAATACAATAATATAAATTTACTGCAAATACAATAATATAAATTTAGTGCAAATACAATAATATAATACAATAATATAAATTTAGTACAAATATAATAATATAAATTTAGTGCAAATACAATAATATAATAAAATAATAAAAATTTAGTGCAAATACAATAATATAATAAAATAATATAAATTTAGTGCAAATACAATGATATAAATTTAGTGCAAATACAATAATACAAATTTAGTGCAAATACAATAACATAAATTTAGTGCAAATACAATAATTTAAAATTAGAGCTGTTTACGATTCTATCATTCATAATTTAGCATTGTAAGCCGTTAACTGTTGGTAAGCAAAAAACAAACTGAAAAATCAAGATCTTAATCAGTGTTTTAATTATTGACGGTTTCATTTGTTTACACAATTCTGTTAAGAACATGGATGCTATGATACGTCACTAGAGGAAGAAGATATTGATTTCACTTTCAATAATTGTAATTTGAGGGTAAACGACTGGAATGAGGGTGATGAGTTTCGACAGCAATGAAAGCCAAAGTAATTCTAGCTATGTATGTGTAATCTTTATAATTTAAAAAAATCAGCGACATTTTGACTTTCAGTTCTTCCAGTGCACAAATCGTAGACTACCAGATAGATTTATTCCATGAAATTACGCATTATCATGTGCTTTGTCTTCTGTATTCCATGAAATTACGCATTATCAAGTGCTTTGTCTTCTGTATCCTTTGTGAATCGTGCAGTCGACTTGCAAATTTGATATCCCAACTCTATTAATGGTTTCAGTTAATTTATGCGGTTTCAAAGCCATATGAAATATGTAACTGTGCATATCAGCTGACACGTTCTGTGCAATTTTGCATTTAATTTCAAATTGTCTAAAGCTGTGTTTATATTAGAATGCCTTTTTTTCTCCTACAATATTCGTTATGAATTTCAAAATTAAGTTTGTGTGTTGTATGTGAAGTGTATCTTATGAATTGAATTCAATTGCCTCTGAAATAGTATTTTTGGGAAGAACTCGTCAATTCATTCATTCTGAATACCAGTTTGTTGTCAAACTAATCTTTTTATTTTGAATAAGAGATTAAGTAAAAAATTTTCATTACGCAATCTTCATCACATTTTCTTTTTACATAACTATATTCTAGAATGAATTGTTTTGAAGGAAATTAAATAAATCTTGAATTTTTCATTGTTGTTATTAAGATTCAATCTATTATTTTGAATTTTATTTCTGATTAAAATTTGTAAGTGGTATTCTTTTGTTCAAAACAATTTAAAAGAGCCTACCATTATTTGTATGGACGGTTTCTCCACTCTTAAAATATCATATATACAAAAATGTTTGACCTCATGTTAATTCATTTCACCTTTAGGCTTAAAATATAAAAACAAAGTATCTGTAAGTTCTAGACTTTTTTACAATTTTACTAACGTTTCTAATATAAAAATTTCTGGTGGTCTTTAATATTTATAATGAAAACAAATTATCCAAAGTAACTTTTAAGGAATGTGATGGTCGATATATCGATAAAATCGATATTTTTAAAAGAATTTTAACTCTAAGAATGTCAATAGAACTCGATAGTCATCCACAATGGCAACTCAAACATACTACAGTAGATTGAGGTTTCTAATAAAATGAAAATATGAAGTTTTTTCCATAGACTATTTCATTCTGTATATCTTGTACTTCGATTAAAGATTTTTTTATTTCTTAGTATATGTTGACCCTCTCCTTTCTCACCTGGTTCTATTTTTTATACTTCGTGATGCAAATGTTTATCTGAAAAAAAAAGGTACGGGTATTTTTCTTGGACATATTTATGTCGCAGGTATTCTATTTTTTTAATTTTTTCTGGTTTTTAACATCTCTGTTGTCATTTAAAGTATGAACAGAATTTTTAATAATATTTGTTGTAAAAAATTCCTAATGTACTAAGATATTTATAAATACGATTTATTTTCTTGAAGAGAAAAATAACTTATCAGTTACTTTTAACAATAATTTTAAGTAAATAAGACAGTTTTGATTGATATTATTTAGAAATCTTTTAAAAGTAATTTACTTTTATTATGCTTTTTGACGCCTTTATCAAACAGAAGCATAAATTCATTAAGATATTAAAATATTGATCTTTATACTTTGCGACTTTTTCATATTAACAATATCCCCTTGAGCTCTCATGCATCGACTAATGCATATCCCCTCACATCATGCGCCCACTCGGATATCTTACATTAGAATTAATCTTCATCATCTACGCTGAGCACCAGAACTACGCTCACAGTAAGGAAAGAAAACGACATCATTTTTCATCGCTTAATTTTAATTTTTTAAACAGCTTGTCAGGCTAAATACATGCATCTCAGTACAGCAAGAAAAACATTTTGAGGGTTGTCGTTTCGAGGTTATTGCCCCTGAATTCTAAAAAATGTCGTCAAAAAAGTGTCGGACAGAGAAAAAAGAAGCATTTTGCATGCACGAATAATTCAAAAGAGGGACCGAGTAATTAGATTTATGCTTGAGGAGCTCTTTGAGCTTCTAAAAGCGTGGCGGTTACTTAAAATTTTCTTACTTATCTTAATTATGTCAGCATGTTAGTCTTTGGATCATATGAGACTTTTTTTAAATATTTAACTGAGGAATTTAACTAAACGCAACAGCATCTGAAGAACTTAGTAAACCCTAAAGCAAAAAGAATTAAACCCCCAAAGTTATCTTGTAATTTGCAAATGGGCTGTCAGATTTAAAAGTTCTGCTCTGTGCTTATTAAGATTAAATAAGACACCAACTTTGAGGGAAAAAATTATACCTACTTTGTTTAATAGACTACCTAATAGTTAGCTGATTGCGATACTTAATGGGATAGCTTACTGATATAGTAGATAGTTAGCTAACTGGAAAAATAGTGGTGTAAAAATCATGACAGTTTGTAAGTAACAACAGAAATGTATATTATTGATGTTAAAGGAGTTATATTAATGAAACCGGAAACAGTGCAAGAAAGTATTGCAATAGTGTAAACCATTCCGAAACACGGATTTCTGATATTATAGTTTTTATACGACTGGTGCAAAACTGAAACAGGTATCCTAAAAAGAGCAAAGGCCATTGTAGCATAGTGGTACGGTGTCGGTCTGGGAGCCGGAGGGTTCCAAGTTCGAAACCCGATTCCACTGAAGATCCATAGTGTATTGTTGTGGGTCTGTTGCACGTTAAATCATAAGTAGCGGCCAAACGTCCTCCAGCTGCTGTGATGCGGATTTGTATCGTCTTCATCATCTGATTGTGGTTCAAAATTATGAGGTCCTTCCCAAATTAGCCCGCTTGCTTCAAAACGGGACGTTAATGTAACTAAACTGAACCTAAAAAGAGCAATTCTTACAGGGTGTCCAACAAAGGACTCCCTCATTTTAAAATTAAATAACTCGGCAACGGAGATCGATAGAAGAACGAAACCAGTGATATGCTTAGTCTGAAAGCCGTAAAAATCTGATACAAAAGTTTCAAAATTAGTTATAAATGTTGCCGACAGGTGGCGCTGCAGGTTGTAATAGCTATTCAGAATCCGATAAGAAATCTATAAACTGTCCTTGGCAAGCACGAAAAATGCCTAATTTGAATCGATTGTGATGTGATTGCAACGATTACTTGCAAATGGCAGTTTATAGCTTTCTTCTCGAAATCTGAACTGTGATTACAACGTACAGCGCCACCTGTCGGCAACATTTATAACTAATTTTGAAACTTTTGTATCAGATTTTTACGGCTTTCAGACTAAGCATATCACTGGTTTCGTTCTTATATCGATCTCCGTTGCCGAGTTATTTAATTTTAAAATGAGGGAGTCCTTTGTTGGACACCCTGTATATAATGTTTCTACATAACGTGGCATTTAACACTCTGACTCCTAAGCCATCCGTAACCGGCCATGCAATTTCTATACTAGCGGGGCGGATTTCGGCCGGTTGCTGTTCCGAAAGGGGGGAGAAGGCAGTTGGGCGAGTGGTCATTAAAGGGACCCTTAGGGGAGAGATGAGAGGCCTGCCATTCATATCTCCCACCATCCGTATTGAAGAGAAAAGGGGGAACGGGGCGGACGAATCCATTCCAGAGATCAATAAGTAAGCAAACCTCCGTATGCAACTGTACTCTGATTTTGAGAACTCTTAGAAGTCAGAGGGTTAAATAACGGAATTTCCGTATAACTGGGAAGAAAAATTGTGATCGCCCTCTTACAATAAAATTTTCATGTAT
>BGPR01046618.1:0-11998 GCA_013235015.1 Araneus ventricosus
CCAATTTAAGAATTCTACCATTTCAAAAACTCAGAATTCTGTCACTATACTATCAACAAACACCATGGTAATTTCCTTCTTGCTTTCTTTGTATTTTTTGATTTAGATGAAGTACTAAGTGGATGTGTAGGGGTTTAACCTCTTGAGTACCCAATTATTTTGATCTTTATCAGGTTAGAAAATTTAGCTTTAAAAGAAATGAATCTATCTTTTGTATTTAATTATATCTTTGGAAATCTTAAGAACACTTTATCCATGTTGAGAAAATATACATATACTGGTAAGCCATCTGCTTTAGAACTGAACATGAAAAACGGAAAAGACATTTGTGTCGAGGGTTAAACATTTTGTTTTAAATTTAAATAAAAAATTCTGATACTTGGACAAAATTGCGTTGATTATTTGTATTTTTCCATATCGGGCACAAGTGAAAAAATCACAAATAATGTAGAATTCCGCCAAATTTCTGCTAACCATTCTGTCATTCGCTTGCCATTAATTTGGCTCAGTTTGGTCTGCATAATTAATACATTTGTGCCTAAAGGAATCTGAAAAGTACCATATAAAAGCCTCCTTTATAGTAACTTTATATACGCATGGATACAAATTATTTTCAGGATCTATCATCCAAAGTATGAAAGGAAACATGTAAATAATTAACTTCTCAATAGTAATTGATTTTATTTTTTTAAAGATGCTTATGTTCTATTATGACTATAAGTAAGTTACTTTTGGACTAAGATAATAAGTTTTTTTTTTTTTTTGTATATCGGAATTCTAGGAATTAAGCATTTTAAGGAGTGATTTCAAAATATCAAATTGTATATTGACCTTAAGATGCTCCAAATATTATGTAAAAAATTAGATTAAAGAATTCTTGGCCCTATTTTGGTTAATAATCCTAAGACTCTTAAGAAGGTTTTATTATTCAAATCAACAACCATTATAGTGCCGCAATAATTCAGCTGAATTACTTTTTGAAGTTAATCCAAAAATTTCTCGGACTTCATTAAAACTATCAATAATTATCCTAATTGAGAAATTTTATATTTTTTCAAACATTTTGTGGAAAATATATATGGTATAATCATGGGTCAAGTATATCTAGACAAGTCCATGAGTCAAAGGAAAAGAAAGAGAAAATAAAGGGAAAATACGGACATCTTTTGTTGATTAAACTGATACGGAGTCACTTTACATGAATCCATGGCAGCTTTGATTAATCAAGTTTGGGGATAGCTCTTTCTACACAGAATCCTTTAGAGAACCGCCCACAACTTAAGTTTTGCCCAAAGGAAAGGTTCACAGTAACTGGTGAGCTTAGTGCTCATGGTTACTTGGCTGGCGCTGTTCCCAAGAGAAGCACACACATTAGTCATCAGGTTTAAGTGTATCACAGCCAAATGGTAAAATTGAAAACTATTCTTCTCCGACCATGTTCATCAAGCTATTTCCACCTAACTCTACTTGCGTGATAGAAATATATATACAAAGAAAAGCTTAACTAACTGCATGTTTAGTAACTCCTGTTACTGAAAAAGTCCGATAGTTGAGGGACGGGAAAATGGGGGGAGGTTGATTGTAGTCCTTTTAAATAAAAAAAAGATTTTTTCAAATAATTTATTTTTAGTACTATTGAAGTGTCATTATATATACATTTAAGAATATTTAATGTTATCTCCATAACATCAGACATATGTATGAAGATTTTTAACTCATGATCTCATTCAATTCATAAATATATATGATTGTAAAAATATAAAAGAATACAACACTAAACTGAAAGAATAATAAAAACTCTTTAAGTGATCATAAAGCAAATCCCATTGAATATGAAAATTAATCACTCTTTAGAAATCGCAGGGTTGATGTACACACGCATGCCTCCACATTCTCCGCCATATTAATGTGAATCGGAATCCAACATTGCGTCTATTGTGTAGGTAACTAAAATGCGAGAAAGAAAGAGACTAATCTGGAGCACCCTCCCATTAGCTTTTTTTTATTTTTAATTCTGTTCTTTACTTTTTTTTTAATTTTTTTCTGATGTATTTCATTTTTAGGTCTGTTTTTCATGAAAGGTGAGGATTCTTTATTTTTTTAGTTTTCACTTGATTTTGAACTCCACATAAAAGTCGTCTGTGTAATCCGCCCAGTACTGTATATTGCTTTGTTTCTTCCTTCACGTCCTCCGTAGGATGCTAACGCGTATAATTCAGAAATCAATTGTCCGTAGAAATGGAACGATGCCATCTGGCCAAATCTTTCCTGAGATTAGAACTTTTAGAAAACTATTTCAATTTTCCAGGTTGCTGAGCTCGGATACTCTTGAATGGTTAATCGAGAAGTTTACTGTATGAAATGATTTTTCGAGAGGTGATGCATAAATCATATCCAATTGTAATCACGGCAGCCGTCTGAAGAAAAAGTTTTATTGAAATGTAAACATAATTGTTAATGTGAGTATCAATTTGATAGAATTTGAAACATTACTTAAGTAGTAGCCACATGATATTCATAGACCTGCTGGAAAGTTTGCTGTCTTACAGGGAGTTGCATCATAAAAAAGAGATATGTAATGGTGAGCCTCGCCCCTTTAAATACCAGTTGAGAAATGAAGAGTCCTCAAACAAAATTAGAAATTATGGAAATAATAATTTAATAAATTAAAGTTAACCAGTGGTTTTAAAAATTAGAAAATTTAAGACACATAAGCGATAAATCATTTCTGCCAAAAAAGTAACCATTTAACGTTTCCATTTATATCTCTTTTACTTTCCACATTTTTATTTAACAATCAGATTGACTTCATTCAAATACACAAACCAGAAATGCAAGTTGATTATTGATCTGCTCTCAATTAACAAGAAACAAACACCAGCACATTCTGATAATCTTCATATTTTTGAAGATTGGGAAAATCTGGTTTCTTTCTCTAATTCAATACTGTAATTAGAAGGTAATAGTATTTTAATAATTAATATATTATAGTTATCCTAAATTTTTCCACAAGTAAATGAAATACTTATCTTTTTTTACATAGATACATATTAAACCTATCAGCATACAAAGAACATACTACTTTTTTAAAAGCTCCCAAGGCAAAAAGTTAACAATCTTCAATAAAAACAGATTTAAAAGGAAATATTACTTTTGATTTCTAAAAGAAATCACAAAGCAAACTTAAATGTTTTGCCTTTCTTTTAGACTACATGCATTAATAAATTTTCAACTTCCAAAAACTTTTATTGAATTTCACAAATCCTCAATTTATTGTGATTATTTTTAATTACAATCCATTCAATAACAATGTTTCATAGATAAGCTCTTCCCACTACTTGACAGTTGAAAGATTTTTTTTTGAAATCATATAATTAACAAATATCATGAGAAAATTACTTGAATCTTCGCAAAAATTAATTCTATGTAGTGTTGGCTGCGCTTCACCCCTTGAATATATCACATCTGTAGTTCAACACCCACCACAAATCAAAACATCCACATGAAAAGTATTAATTGCAACAAAGCGTTAATACCAAAAATCAAATTGATTTAAGATCCGTTGGATTTTGAAGGCCGAAGCCGTTATTTCGTCGAGGAAGGAAAATCGAAAACTCGTTATAACGCTGCAGGCGACAGATATATAAACAAATAGTAAAAAACGAAAACGCATAGCCGCGTTTATTTTAATTCACTTCAATTCATTTTCTCAGGAGAAAAATGAAAAACATCAGATGAAACATACGCGATTTTTTCATATACTTCACAGAGATTGTCTTATATGAATTTACATAATACTGGAGTTTATAATAATCATTATTCGATTCTTTGAAAAAGGATCCGAAAACATTATTTTGAAAACAGTATATTGTGTGACTATAATTTTGCCTTGACTAGGCGCAGCATAGCCAGGTGGCTTTTATGCCAATAAAATTTAATTTCCTATCCTATCAATTAGGAAAACAGATCCATCCATCGAACTCTCGATGCTTCGACAGGCTGATTTCTAAACTACGTTATTTTCTATTTTGTTTATTTACATTAAAATGCGGTAACTACCTAATTCTGGTGTAATGATAAGTCAATGGAGTCTTCAAATCGGAAGTCCAAAAGCCATGCAAATGAAGTCAAGGTTTTTAAAGTAAGTAAACAAAACAGAAAACTCGTCCATACAGCTGATTGAATGTGGCCGAACCGAAATAATCTTCGTGAAATAGAGTCAATTCATGGCACGACAATTTAATTTTGGATTCCACTGCGCATCTTTATGATTAATGATGAAAAAATGACGTGACGTCATTGCACAGCGTACGTCAGTGTGCAGTTAGATAGCTGGCATGCTCCCGTTTCTACTGGGCGTGCAGAGCGTGCGTGCACGAAGGCGGCCGAATGCCTCATCAACATTCTTCCTGAAATTCTTAAAAATTACCCAAGTATGTCTAAGTTTCAGAAATTATTCAGATAATTCTATTTGCTTTAAAATTTAGTTGTATTCAAGTAAGGGCAAGTTAGACGACAGTTATTGTAACTTTTCACTGATAAAACACTTTTCAAGTAAAGAAACAATCCCTGTTTATTCTATTTTCATTCCATCTCTGTATTGTTGTAAATGTGAATTCTGAATATGATATTATCATGATTGCATCATTATTATTATCCTTAATTATGTGTATATTATTATCAAGCGCGATCATGAAGTTCTTTCGGATATTGGGTTGAGAGAAAAAGAAAAAAACGTTGTGATACCATCAATGGGATATGAAAGATTTTTACTTTGGAACTTGATTTATAATCTAATTTAGAATTTTAATTCTGTTTATAATGTAATTTGAATTTTTAATTAGCATTAGTAACATATTGAGAACATAAAAAATAAATTGCAAAATAATTTCAAAATTGAATTTTAAATTACTTACATTAATTTTATTGTTCAAATTTAGCTTTAGAAAGGGCTTCTTTTTAACCCCTACGGGACGGACGCCCGCTGAAGGAAGCGTGCCCACAGGACGAGAAGCGCAGTCTGTGCCCACCGGCCGAAACGTTTTCTCCCACTAAGCCTAACATGAATTAAATTTCGTAATAAGTGCGCGTTATATAATAATGCTTAAAAAATGCCTTTACATAGAAATGAAGCCATTTTTAAATATGTGATAAAAGAGATCATATTCTATTCATTATAAAAAAGTTTAATTAAAATACTTGATTTCAATGATAAAAATATAGTGTATGTCACTATAATTGAAAGTACCTAAATAAACACTAGATTATTGATATAAAATATGAAAACATAGGAAATAATAAATATTTACATTTAATATTAAAAAATACTTCAAGAAAATTTTAATAATTAACACTTCAAAGCCTTATGAAAAATCTTATAAGTAGATAGAAAATGGGGGTTCAGCCACACGGTGATTCTGTGGTTCTGCCCTCCCCCTCCCCTCCCCCTCCCTTCCCTATCACTTCTCAGATAAGGAATTTTCCAGATAAGAAATTTTCCAGATAAGGGATTTTCAAGATAACGATTCAAGATTAGGACTTGAAATAGGGATTTATTTTTGATATCGGTCTTTGGAACTTTGAAAAATTTTGGAAATGTTTTTTAGGGACTTGGGATTTCTTGACTTGCTTCCTTCTGTCATTAGTTATTATCAATTAGAAATATTAATCTTTGATAACCGTGGTCAAATACTCATGCTGAAATCTTAAATGGTGATAATATTTATTATAATTGAATGGTGATAATATTTTTTAAAATAATTATTTTGGATATTTTATTTTTCGTGTTTTTATTTTAACTTGTTTAAGGGTGGGTTCGAACTTAACAAATTAAGCCCACGCCACTTCCTGATAAGGAATTAATTATTTTTTCTATCTGCCTTTCGAACTTTGAAAAATTTTGAAAATGTTTTTAGGGACTTGGTTTTTTTTTTCAACGTCCTTTTACAAATAATCTCTCTCACAGAATTTTATCAATGATAACTTATCATGCATTAAAATAAAACATTTAAATATAAACATAATAGTTTTAAACTTGCACATTAAATAATTTTAACATGATTTTAAACATAAGCTACCAATCGCTCTTTTTTAGATGAGAATTAATTATTTTCTATCACACTTTTTAAACTTTGAAAATTTCTCTCACAGAATTTTATCAAAGATCACTTAGCATGTTCCCAAACTTACTTTTTCAGTCGCATGAAGACTCTTCTCGATGAGAAAACTCTCAAATTGAAAGGGAGAGATAAAAACCGTGTTTGATAATCATAATTAAATCTTATAATCTATTTCTAAGAATTCTAATGCATAATTCATCAGCATATAAAATGATAAAATTAATTTTTTAATGACTTAGTTGAAAGAAAAAAATACTTAATTTTTTCGAATTGAGCCCACCACCACCCGACAAGCAAAGCTTGCCGCCTCAATTCGTTCTCATCAGCATATAAAATGCTAAAATTATTTTTAATGACATAGTTGAGAGAAAATATTTAATTTTTTGAATTGAGCCCGCCACCACCCGACAAGCAAAGCTTGCCGCCTCAATTCATCCTTATCACCTATCAGATTTTATAATGTCCATGTGCAAGCGTATGGACGTTATCATCTAATAAATAACGCTTGTCATCAAATGCACACAGAGCAATTTTGTTCACCTTGACTGTCTTCAATTTATGATTCTCACTCTGAATCCGATGTTGAATTTCTCTAGTTGATTTTAGCTCTTCTCTGCATCTTCTATAATCTTCGTGTCTTACATTTCTCTCAACGACCGATCGAGCCACTCCTTTTGCTGTCTTCTTCTCTCCACGTTCTGATTTGATAGAATACATTTTCGGTCGAAGACCAATAAATTCATAGATTGGTTTCGAATGCAATTCATCTTTAAAGCATCCAATCTTCTTCTTATTGGACTCACTGAATAAAAAGTGATCCCTGGGATAATCGGATGTATCGTATATGTCCATATGGCGGGACATGTCTTCATAAATATCCTCAGTTTCCACCTCATAAGTCAGTGAATCCGTATCCGTGAAGAGAAGTTCGGCTTTGTCCCCATATTCCTTCTTCATGACATTATAATGAAAATTATACATGATAAGTTTACTTAGCTCTAGAATGACAAAACCTACGTATATAGGCTTATCTAGAGTCAAGCACTTTTTAACACGTTCCACCCCTACCAACTCATTATCAAAGATTTTAAATCTTTTAAAGGTAGGGGCAGCAACTAACTTCTGGGCCTTCTTCTCGTCATTTACCAGTTGCACATCCACACGGTTTCGGATGTTCTCCATGGTCTTCCCATATACACTGTTGTTCATAAGTTTGAAGAAATCCTTCTCAAAGGCAGACTTACTATTTTTACGTTGTTCAGTATTGAACATAATGTATTTCTTGAGCCAAGGTTTCTGCTGAAATTTTAAAATTTTATGCACCTTTTCCAATTTTAAGCCTTGTTTTAAATAAAACTGTAGATTTTTGTAGTAGGTGATGTAGTTCTTCTTATCCTTCAAATTGGGCACTAGTTTAGTTGACGGTGTATACTTCATTCCATTTAAAACTGCCTTCGAGAACTCAGACAAATCTTCAAACTTGATATCCATCTTCTCAGGAGCTAAGGGATAATCGTTGTGGAGATCGTGAAGCTCTTCAGGATACTTCAAATCCACTTCGAAAATATAGCCCTCAGAGCTATCCTGGGGAATTGACTGAATCCAGTCGAGTGTCACGTCCGCTGAAATCCATTCAAATCCCCCATAGGGCAACGACTCGACCATGGAGGCTCCGTATAAATTGTTGCAATCTAGATAAATGATATGTTTGATGCTCTTGCTTGCATCAAAGTTGGGGAGGTACTTGTTGTTTGCTTGAGAAAATCGTTTGGTGATAACAGATATTCCTCCTCGGATTCCTTTTTCAATAAACATGTGCATGTTTATATCCGTAAATAATTCGAGTGGCTGATCGGTCATTTTCAAACTGCTTTGCCATGCAAGTCCGGGTGCCGTGAAGAGGTGCACACAATCCAAGCCATAATAATGCTGGCATAGTTTTCGAAAATTTTCGAAAACATCGGCAAGTTGAAGGACATCACATTGTACATAGAGGTCGTGATATTCGCCCATGTTCTTCAAATTGAAATAATTCCACACTGTTTGGGCATGACGATAATCCTCATCACTGATGCCACTGCCAGTGAGGGTACTTTCAAAAGAGTCTATAGATGGCAGTCTTTCTTCTTCAAACTTTTGATGTGAATCCATGTATTCATATGGATAAACACCCTTTCTCAGTAGTAAGGACATATTATGATGAGGAAAATTTTCATTTAAAATATTAAATTTATCAGGAGTTAAATTTTGAACTAGTTTTTCTAAAGAGGTACTAAGGAATTGGAAGCTGTCAACGAAATTTAGGGAAACTTTAAATTTATGATATCTCTTTGATAGAGAGAATGTCACATATTTTTCCATAGTAGTTGGAACAACTGAGATTTCATAATCCTTCAACTTGCCAATTTCTTGCATTATCAAGTGCCCATCATAATTCTTCAAATTGTGGAAAACGACAGGAATCTTCTTCGACAATCTGAATTTCAGGTTGCAGCTAGAGTGAAGGGCTGCTCGATATCTTCCAGTCTGATGGTCATGGTCCCTCACTCTGTCACCCTTCAGTGCCTTTTTACAAATGGAACAGTGCGTTGCTGACCGGAAATCCAATTCATCTTGAGGAGTCATATGTATGGGAACAATTGATGTCAATTTTGCCGCCAGTTCCTCCTTCTCCTTCAAAATATTTTCCATAAAGTGCTGTACAGCATTTTTCCCTCTGTATATCGCAATCGGCTTCACACTTCTTCCATCTGGTCCAATTATAACGTAGGCATATCCACAGGCTTCATGTCGAGCTACAATCTCAGTATTTCCAGACGTATGCACCTCTTTCACAATGAGCGACTCAAAATCCGCATAAATGATATAGGGAAGGGGATGTTGATAGTGCACATTCACGAATTTGATTAAATTTTCCCCCTTCGCAGGCATCTTGATATGTTGAGGAGAATGATCGTTGCAATATTGAAGATGTTCTTTCAATATTTCGACCTTGGCGAATCGATGAAGGCAACGATAACAGTAATGATGTTTGGTCTTATGTTTTGTCAGGTCTCCAAGGAGTCTAGACATGCTCCTTATCAGGCAGTAATGCTGCGTCTCCTCGTTAGCGATAAGCAGCAAGTTGACACATTCTTCGTCTACACGCTTGGAGACATAGAGTGGAAACACCTCATTCTCCTCGTAACCAAACACATTTATACGTAGATTGTTGAGTCGCTCTACAATGGGAATTTTATTCAATGGTACGGGGCATTCCACGCCGTCTAGTTTTATCTCCTGCTCGTGGGGAGTGTAGTGTGATACACGATAACTATCATGTGCTAGAATGTTCAACTTATGGGCGATCAAACACCAAACAAGGCATTTCTGGTCTTCATTCTGAATGTTTAGGACCGCCTTCTTATCTGCCAACTTTTTGGGGAGGATGATAACTGCTGGCTCGTAGTGGCTGATATTTAGCGACGCACAGCTCAAAGTGAACAATTTTATCAAGAATCCACCCTGAGCCGCGCCGGATAAATTCATCGACAGCTTCTAATATCTTGCTAAAGGATGCTGGAACATGATCCCCTATTGTGTCGCCAACTAGTTCTATTTGAACGTTGCTTCTAAAGTAAGGTGTCACTCTTTCTTCTCCCCCATCTTCGCTTTCACGTTTAAACACGGCTTTAACAACCCCGTACCATTTGACCGCCCCTTTCTCCTGAATTTCCTCTTCTATCTTCTCCTTCAATTGAGGGGTGATTTCGTCAAAGAATAACAAAAAGTCTTTCTTACTATTCTCCGTGGGTTGGAAAAAGGTGGAGGTGAAAGTATTAAGAGCTCCTCCCTCCCTTCTAACACGTTTCGAGTTCCCCTCCGGGGTGGAAGCAGCTCCTCTCTTCACGCTTGTCAATTTGATTTCAGGATGACTGGCCCTTACATGTTGATTTAGATGGTGAAGGGAAATAAAGGAACGGTCACACTTTTTGCAATCGTACTTTTTCTCCTGATGTTTTTGCATATGCATGGCAAAGCAGTGCTTTCGCTGGAAGGATCTATCGCAAATATCACATTTAAAATCATTTTCCTTGGAATGAATTTTCATATGTCGTTTTAAACTATCATTTCGGCCAAAAGATATCTGGCAAATTTCACATGTAAACAGCTTTTCACCAGTATGAATTTTCATATGCATGACAAGAGATTTTTTCCAAGCGAACGATTTTGAGCACGTAGGACAAACCTAAAAAAGAAAAAAAATCAGTTTTCACATTACCACTTATAGGAAAGATATCCACCCCCAAAGTAAAAGTATGCTTACAAAGTGCTGACTACGCTCAGGAGACGCTGGTCCACGATAACCTGAAGAAGTGCTTGGCGATTCGTCCCAAACTGGGTTGTCAATTTTCCGCTCTGATTGCAATTCAGCAGCATTCATTGCCTCGTTGCATGCAGGGGTAGCAAAATCATCAAACTAAAGAAACGAATATGAAGAAAAACAATTATAAACATAATTATAAATATTATTATGTATTACAATTGAATCGAAATAACAAAAAGAATTTTACTTACTTCTCCTTGATCGCTGTCCATAGAATAAACTCCTCGCTGATCTACTTGTTTCTCAGGAGACGCTAGCCCACGTTGACCGGAAGAAGTGCTTGGCGCTTCGTCCCAAACTGGGGTGTCAATTTTCCACTCTGACTGCAATTCAGCAGCATTCATCGCCTCGTTGCATGCAGGGGTAGCAAAATCATCAAACTAAAGAAAAGAATATGAAGAAAAACAATTATAAATATAATTATAAATATTATTATGTATTACAATTGAATCGCAATAACAAAAAAAAAATAATTTTACTTACTTCTCCCTGATCACTATCCATAGAAGAAAAAGAAACTCGTCGTTGATCCATAGAAGAAAAAGAAACTCGTCGTTGATCCATAGAAGAAACTCGTTGTTGATCTATAGTAAGTCGTGAGTACAAACTGACTAACTGAGTAAAAAGAGGAATGAGCAGCCAAATTTAAAGGTGGTAGGGGTGGTCTTTGCAAATCGATAAACCAATCGGCGAAAAGCATGATAACTCATCAAGCAATCATAGAAGGTGTGATAAAATCTCACCAATCGTAGTAAAGTGCTGATAACAGTTCACCAACCGCCACGTCATCATTGATAACGCATATCACTCCAACTTGCATCTGAGAACGAACCTGCAAAGGTACGCCAGTTCCACTGATTTTACCGATTTGTGAAGACGTCTCCTGTCTACCCAGCATGAATTCCCAATCCGAAGTGCCGGTCAAGAGGCGACGTGTCATTGAGCAGAAAATAGTTCAGCAGTGGCCCATAGACCCCTTTCTCTCCGTCAACGTAAATCAACGCGATGACAAGGTGCGAGTAAGGATTGTCGACGCGTCAGAAAACACCGCTGTGGAATTGACGTCCCCTACCTTTTACGAGTTTTGCAGAAAGATGAATGACTTCAATGTGGTTTATACATCGAGCACAGCCGTCTGCAACAACCAGCTTGCCGTCTTTTCATCAAACGGCGAATGTATTCTCCAACAAATTTATGAAAAGAGTGGTGGGGGTTTCACAATGAAACCTCAATTTCTTAAAATGAGTCGAGAACAATTGACTTACTTAATGGAAAAGTGCTCCGAAGTGAAAGAGTGTGTGGTGAATACGCTATTGTGTGTTGCCCTGCCCCAAAGTGTGAGGAGGAATTGTAAGAAGGTGTCGACGGAGCTTCATTCAGAGACATTCTTAAAGGTTGTATTCGAGGAAGTTTTAACACAGGTGAACAATTTGTTTTATTGTAATGGTTGTGTGTGGGATCACCCTTCTCAGAGGAGACATGAATGTTTGACTGTTAACCCTTTAGACAAATA